>PKRV01002826.1:123259-137238 GCA_003709505.1 Hyphantria cunea
GCGACACTGGCTCCACCCAGATTGGGCAAAAGTCGCCCTAGGGCGGAGGCAGTGTCGACCAGCTTAGGAGCAAGCTGTCGGAAGTGCTCGTCGAAGAGCCACCTACCGTCGAGGATCAGGCCCAGATACCTCATCTGGGTCCGAACCGGTACGAGGACCGAGTTGACCACTATGGAGGCGCACTATGGGGGGCGGCCCGCGACTAGGCCCGTGAAATAACAGGGCCTCCGTCTTATCCAGGGCCACCCGCAAGCCCAGCGCCTCGATGCGCCCGACCACCAGAGAGACCCCTGGTGGCCAGGCACGCCGCCTCCTGAAAGTTCGCCCCCCGGGCTGTGACCAAGGTGTCATCGGCGTAACAAATTACGCCCAGCCCGGGGGGGAGACGCTCTCTAAGGACCCAGTCGTATCCCACGTTCCACAGGAGTGGTCCTAGGACAGACCCCTAGGCCCTAGGCCCTAGGGATGGTATGAGGTATTAGAAGGTGCGCTTTTGTAGCCATGCTAAACTTAAAATGTCACTAGTTTGCGTTAAAAGAAAATGTATTGTAAAAAAAATATTTCCAGAATACATCTACTCGGGTCAATATCATCAGTTTCTGATGATGCATCAGATAGTTATCTATTATAAAATATCGTGTGATAGATAAAAGTTGCTGATATGTAAATAGTTATCTGCCACATTTGCCTCTATCCGAGACTTATGAAACCGAAATCTGCAGTTATCTGGTAGATAAGTTCGAATTTTTCGAAAATTAAGTAGCATACATATTACTTGCAAAAGCTACAATTATTAAACTAATAGCTACTCACCAGTAGCAACAGCTGCCTCGTTCACAAGCGCCACATATCTCATGAACCGATTCCTCAACTTGGGTCCAGTCTGGTCTCTAAAGTTCCTCCAAACATACAGCAGTTCACTCTCAATCCTGGAATGCGCCAAAATCCTGGAGATCTCAGGGTCCAATTGCATATTGCAGAAGTTAGTCGCTTCCGTGGGTTCTGTAATAGGTTGGTAATGTTGGTAGCCCTGGTTGGATAGCTGGTACCCCATGTTCATAGAATTGTCCTGGTATTCGTGGCTGTATGGGATCCGCGGTATGTGAGGATCGTAGGGCTTCTGATTGTAAGGGCATATTTTAGCTGTGTTGTATATCTCTTTCATTTCTGTTATTAGCTGTTGTAGCTGAAAAAGTTCAAAAAATGATTTTCATTGCATCATATTGTGGAGCAACGGCTGCTGCAACTCTTCGATACAAAGGGGTACATCCGACCAGGTAAGATGATCATGCCTGGCTGACTGTGATTAGCAAAGAAATTTTTATATCGCGATTCGGGATTAATAATTCTTCTCTAGTTTGGTATGCCTTCGATATATGGCATGGACTTGGTTTCCATTTTTAAGTCATCACAACAGTAAAAAGGTAAAGAATCTTTGTATAGAATAGTGACTTGCATGTTTTTTTTTCTACTTAATCTTCATCAGCTAATGATAGTGTAGAGGTCATGGGTTCGATTCCTGCTCGGATCGAGTCGTTGTGTATTGAGCACAATCACTTGATCCGAACGGGAATCAAACTCGTGACCGCTACAATAGAAATGGGGGAGAGTGATATTTGCTGTACATACATACATGAATATAGTACCAGCCCGAAGACCTTTTTAACAAACGAAGTCATGATCACCACGTGTAAGTGATAATTTTTTTTACCTCAGCAAACTTATCATCAGGTAGCGCACTCCTGCTACCCTGCACAATCTTCATCATTTGTCGCCTGCTCTGAGGATCAGACAGTCTGGAGCTGTCATACGCTGCAGCTTTTCTCCAGGAAAGGCGCTCGAACTTGGAACTCAGAGCCAGTTCCTCCGTCATCCGACGCCGGTTGTAGTCAGTGATGTTGGTCACGAACTTCCATTGAGACATAGTGACCCTGGAAGGAGAAACATCAGTTAATTCATAAATTGACAAGTTCGGAAAGATACCACAGATTGAGTATGAAAATCAGTGTGAAGCAATTCTTCTCCAGCTTGGGTTGGAATTATCTGTCTCTGGGAGTTGCCTGTCTCCATAAAAAGCAGTTTAAACTAACCTGTAGCACATTGCTGAAGCTTCTCGGTCATATTCGCGAAGGAATTGAGTTGCCTCTGCTGAATTGGTATTTACACCCTGAAAGATAAAGAAGAAACTTATTACTAGACAATAGTTTTGACCTGTGAGTCATGACATTCGTCAATAGGGCTTCTGATGAATGTCATGATTAGATTAATAGTCTACAGTTAGACAAGAATCTCGTCTTGATATTGAGGTTTGGTCTACTGTACCACGCTGTGCAGACGGGCAGGTGTGTGGATCGAATTCTCCTGCTCTTTGCAGTGCTGTCTTCCTGCGGGGTTTACTCCCGTTTTTGACACCCATGGGATAAATAGGAGTGACACTCCTTATTCCTAATTCGTCACCATACGAACATAACACGGCAACTTTAATAATTGAGGAACGATGCTTTAGCACATAGGGACTAGTTCGATCAGGTAGATACGACGGGGCGATGATATCAATCCGGTGATCAAAACACAGAAACAGAAAAACCGGTGTTAAGAAATTCTTGTGTGAGTGAAGTCATCGCTTAGCTCCGTGGACGCGACGTCTGTATGATATCATCATCTGTATTCTTCTAGCCTTTATTATTCCCAAGATTTATTGATTGGTCAACCAAATAATATCAATATTGATTCATAATTTCTTTAAAAAGACAACTGCCACATTGGAAATATACATCCTGTGTCGTGGGGGACTTTAAATACATACAAAGTTCAACCGGTGTAACCAGAATATTAGTTTCCACGGAACGACTAGCATCAAACTTCCTCAAACCTGAGGGCGAGTTGAATTGAACTAGTTGTCAGAAGACTTGAAGGTTTCGGGACAGCCGTGGAGGTTGCTGACTCGTGGGGTTTGTGCATATAACGTGGCCTTATACTATTCCAGCTGGCTGAAGAGTGAAGGTACTGGGATAGGTAAGACGGCCGGCCGACGGTTAAGTTAGCTTTCGTACTGTAGCCTGAATACTAGGGAAAGGTGGTGGGTTACCTTTCTAACCGATCCCACCGTTAGCCTTCGTACCGCAGTTAGTATAATAGTAAAACTCGGAGGAGGTTACGATTTATCTTATTTATTCGTGTAAATGTTTTTTATTATATCTGCAAATGTGGCAGACAACCGGCGACGACAGTCGAGAGCTTGGTTTTCATTTTACCCAATAGGAACGGACGGAGCTTACGTAAATATGTGCGCGCGCTGGGAGTCAATTCATTATTACTTAACACGCGTCGCGAGCGGACGTACGGATGCATATATGTAGGTCACTTTGTTAGCGCGACGAGGCGGTGCCGGCGCGTTGTTGCTACAAGAGCACTGATTTCTCAATAACGATTACCATAGGTGGCCAAGACAACCGGGACTAAGAGCACGGGCATGAAAGGGTGTATGACATGCGACACATATATTTTGTTATTTCAAAGAATAGTATAGCTACAATAAAACAGCGGAAGTACTTATATTATTACTATAATTTGCAGTCGTTGCATTAACAATGCCATTATATTCAGTCTTCTTCAAAACATGTCACTTTTTGCTGTAAACCTTGAAATCTTAACACGTTCTATAAGGTTCCGCTCCAGGAAAGAAAATCGTTAAGTTTTACGGGATTGATTCGTTATCTGTCTGCTTGACTCTTAAAACTCTTTTACCAATAGTTTTATTATGCCTAACCAGCCCTCTATTTTGACATTTCACAGGTTGTTTAGTTTACAACGATCAAATGTAATTGTACCTCGATAGATGGCGTGCGCGACTTTAATCGCGATATGGCTTGATTCAAAGCAGTTGTATTTGAGTGGTAAGTGATATTTGTAAAAATGAGATCAATAAACAAGCCAGATCAGATTACAGTGGTGTTTTTGCTATTTAACAAACCGTCCGAACAAACTGAATTATAAAAAAACCCGACTGCGTGCATATCATATATAAAACATATGTTATATATATAAATTCGTATTCACCGTTGAAAATTCTTCATTTTGATACCATACTCAATGTATTTTGAAAACATATTTTTTTGAGATTACTTTAGGCTCCAAAAATCCTTAGTTTAGTTTTTTTTTTAATTTGATGCCTCCAGTGTCACTCTCACACCTCAGACGCACCTATTGACACCACTCATATAAAAATACGATAAACTTAATACATATATACATACTCGAAAAACATAATCTTCCTCCTCTCGCAGTCGAGTAAAAAATTGTGATCCATATCATTAAATAGTTAGGTTTTCCTTTTGTTTAGGCGATTCATCAAGGTGGCGGACAATTACTATGTTTTAAAAGCGTATAATAATGTGCAAACAGAAGTAGAAAGTGCAGTGAAATGTTGTTAGTAGGAAAGAAGAAAACAGTAAGTCAGTTATGAATAGTGAAATTGAGTTACAAACAAATTTATTATTGGAAAAAAACAACCTTTTTTATCTATTTATTTTAAAACTTCAAGCACACATGTGCAACGGCGGGCTTAATGCCCATGGCATTCTCTACCAACCAACCTTTGGGTGTTGCAGAAACTTTGTGAGGTAGTTTTACTAGTACTTAAAATTTATAAATCGGGCGCACGCCACGTATTTACATTTAATTTATATACCCAGTGTCGCTTTTACAGTTACTAAGATAGGCTACGATTGTGCCAAATAATGTATAATAAAATATACATAATGTATGTATATACAAACATCCACATAAAAGCATAGCTTTTCCTATTTTCCGTCTGCTCGTTTACCCCATTACCGCCACGCATGGACACCCGCAACACCAGAGGCGTCACAAGCGCGTTGCCAGCCTTTATGGTATGGGAGGGAGGCTTCGGAGTATGAGTCTTCGCTATCCCCGCTCAGTGAAACACAGCCCAATATCAGTTTCACACCGGTTTTCTTTGAGGTCTCGGTATCACTACAGTCGAGCCGGCCCATTCGTGTCGAAGCGTAGCTCTCACACGTCCCCTCTTTCACCTTCTGGTGTAGTCGGGTAATATACTTTCCATCATCACCAACAGTCTACTAGTTCACTACTGCAAATAGGACAATTCTTAGAACGAAGGTTTTGGTCTACTAACCATCCTGGTCAAACGGTATACTCTTGGCAGTGATGTTGCCCTGGGCAGTTTGATCTCTTACACTCTTACAACAACCACAGGATGAATAGGGATGGTGATACTACTCTTAACCCGTCACGTCACGGATGATTGACACCATCACCATCACATCACCATCATTCAAAGAAGCTCGGTGTGCTCAACAAATCGAGGCAGTATTTCACTCCGGCCCACCGCCTTTTGCTTTATAAGGCGCAGGTCCGGTTTCACATGGAATACTGCCCCCATCTTTGGGCGGGGGCACCCCAATACCAGCTCCTTCCTTTGTACCGCATTCAATGGAGAGCGACTCGAATCGTCGATTCCCAAAAACTTTCGAATCGGCTAGACTCTTTGGCTTTGCGTAGAGATGTGGCTTCACTGTGCATCTTGGGAGTGCTCCGAGGAATTGTTTGGGCTGATTCCTGCCGCCTCTTTCTACCACTGTCAGAAATTTAAATCTCATCATCTAAATTCTAGGTTGGCAGGCCACAAACTTTTCAAGGAACTTTCTGCTTCGCAAAACAAAACTGTGGAATGAACTGTCGCCTGCGGTATTTCCGGACCAATACCACCTTCAAACCTTCAAGAAAAGAGCTTACTCCTTAAAAGGCCGGCAACGCACTTGGGACACCTCTGCTTGCCTACCATCAGGCGATACGTCTGCTTGTTGGCTACCTATATCCAAAAAAAATCTCTAACGAAAGTTAGCTCAATTTTATCGCTCTTATATCGATCTTAAATACAGTGCATAAAAACGAAAGTGTCTATTGTCAGACACCCGTCAGTCTGTAACAATTGGCTGTATCGAAACAATGGACGCAACGAAAGTTATATGAGACACGTGGTTCCTGTTGCTTAATGCATGTATTATAATCCTGGTTCTGTTCTAGATATCTTATTTACTATTCTGATATAATAGAGCAATTGCACTCATTCCCCAATCCATCCGAATAAGACTTATTTACCTTTATTACCTAAAAATTACCATTATTAAACCATTTTTTGTTGCCCGATGGACTCAGGAAGGGTTGCCAGATAGAAACTTATCAAAGCCGGGACAATTGTAAAAAAAAATAAAGGACGAAGGTGTCGGGTCGCTCCGTCGTGATCATAGTCAAAATATCTTGTTTATCACTGAATTTTGACATTTTTATTAGTTTTTCTTAGTCAAAGCTTTGAAAAACTGATAAAATTTCAGAGCAAGACACGCTTAGATTAATAGGAGTCTGCAGTTCGGACTAGATTAAATATATGGATATTCGGTTTCGCTCTTTACTCCTTAAAGTATTCAGTTGATTAAAAACTCTTTCGCAAAAGGCATTGGCTTGTTAGAATTGAAAGAATAAAACAAACTACTTTCTTTCTTGTTTTTCTCAGTTTTCAGACATGCAGACTACCTATATATATTCAATATCTTGGGATATTTGGAGAGCATTTTCCCCTCACTCACAGGTAGGCCAACCGTATCGTTCGTTGTTAGTTTATAGTGTTACAAAGGTTGTACGTTTTCGGAATCCGGGACAATAAAGCCTAATTACTGGACAAGGGACAAGACGCAAAACTCCGGTACAATCCCGCATTTTCCGGCCACTAAGCAACCCCAGACTCAGGTGCCGTCAGATGCAAAACGATCTACATCCTCTATTAGTTTAAGCCTGAGGGTGATAAGTAAACAGAAGAAGAGCGGGATGGCGTGAGTGCTACAGAGAGCATGCGCTCGTTTGAGGGCAGTGGGGCAGAAAGGGAACATTAGATTTACCACACAGGAGAGGACAGATATATGCCGAAGGTGGCTTAAGGTACGTCGAGATACTAGGAATTTAATTTTTAAGGTGCGCCTGGTTCCCTAGCTGCAATTTAGATCGGTCCGACTATGACATAACCTCCAGACGAATCTTTATAAAATACATTTTTTTTTATAAAACATATAAGTTATATATAAAACATATTCGTAATCAAAGTTAAAAATTCTTTATTTATATATTGCACATTCAATGTATTTTGAAAAAAATTTTTTTTTATATTTCTTTTTGGCGCCACATACCTTAAATTTAGTTTTTTTTTAATTTTGATGTACCCAGTGTCACTCTCATGACTAGGGCGAATCTATTGACACCACTCACATAAAAATATGACAAGCCGTTTAAGCTCTAGGGCTTGCCGAAGAAATAAACAAAAACTTGAAATACATAACTATCCTTCTTTCGTAGTCGCGTAAATAATACTCATGTGCCTAATAAATTAGTATTTTCAATGGAAATGTAAAAGAAAATCTTCATATTAGATTTTTTATAGTCATACCCTCCGGTCGAGCCGCCCATGGACACCCGCAACACCAGAGGTGTCACAGGTGCGGTGCCACCCTTTGGGGGATGGGAGGAGCGATGGGAAAGGGGTTGGGGGTATCACCTTGGTCGAGCCGGCCCATTCATGCCGAAGCGTAGATTTTGTGTATAGTAAATGTGTAATATATATTATTAATATTATAAAGTAGATGCCGTGCCCTTAATTGGTCAGCTTCTACTCTATTGTCTCTGGTCACGGCATAAGCTTACATAATTACACATAGGAGACATTTTTTTGTAGTTCAACCTTCATGGTATGATCTTCATGGCCGAGATGACAAATTGTTTGTGAAATAAGAAAAAAATAACATTTGGGGATTGGTTGTTTATGGTTAGCTTGAGTCATTTTTGGCGGCAGTGATTTTTAACATACATATTCAACATAGCATGTCGAATGATAATTTTGACGGGAGATCGTTTTTTGTTTTTGCGAAAGACTATTGGACCTATTTCATGTCATCCACATCTTTTATATTTTTTATCATTGATCCCATCACGACGAAGACTATTAGACTTTTAATACTTGACATTGGCAGAAATAGCTGATCCGGCTGGTTGCCATATCATCAAAAGAAGAAGAACATAAAATGTCTCCGAAGAACTTTTTAGACCAGGTAATAGTGTGAGGATTTCCATTTATACAATGAAACATATATTTTGCTAGATAGACATCTAACGAAAAAAATCGTTTGTATGGTGACACAATAAGAACACAAATAGACGACACAATAAGATATTCCGACTAAGACTAAGGGAGTAGGATGCAGGACAAATGTGCTCTAAACAAAAGGATTGTCAGGCAAATAAGTAAAATTTAAGTGTTTGTTTAAAAAAAATTAGCTTTTCAGTAAATGCATATGAAAGTATGTAACGTACTTATAACAAGAAATGTTTTTTAAAGTGTGTCCGTTTGTTCCGACTAATCTTTTGAAAGGCTAGTTAGAATTCGATAAATAGCACTGGCAGATATATATGAAGTTATAAGGAGCAAGAATAGAATAGAATAAACTTTTTTTAGACCAAATAATATAGTTTAAATTTAGGAGTAATTGTTAAAACCATGTACAAATGGTATCCTTATCGCTATAAAGCAATTTCTTAGAGGCAACCTTTGGATGGACGAATAGAATGTATCAATTCAAAGGTAGCTTTCATGTTCAAAAATAAATAAAGAAAGGAATATTATTTTTATTGATTGCCTCTGTGGCGCAGTGGTAGCGAACGCGACTGCTGTACAAGAGGTCTCGGGTTCGATTCCTGAGTCGGACCAAATGTTTGTATGATCTACAAATATTTGTTTCGGAGTTTGGGTGTTTACTATGTATAATATATACGTATTTACAAAAAAATATATATATGTATTAATATCAGTTAGCTAGTACCCATAATACAAGCTCTGCTTAGTTTGGGACTTGATGGCGTTGTGTGTTAAAATGTCTGAACATATTCATATTCAATATATACTTAGAAAGAAAGAAAGGAATATATATAGACTTCATTGTCATGAAAGTGGATAAGTAAAAAAAAAGATTTTAATACACATTAATACAAACAAATGAATACACAATACATACACAATATGAATAAAATTATAAAATTTATTTAAGCACGTAATAAATTAAGAAGATAAATGTTGTTTTTTGTCCATTTTTTTAACTAAAGGCAGGGATTCAGTACGCTTTATAGCCAATGGCAAAACATTCCATAGTCGGACAGCCTGCGCCCTAAACGACTCATTGTAGAACCTGGTGCAATGAGTTGATACCAACAGTTCCAGAGATTCGGATGACCTTACGGACATTAATTATGTATCACTGAGGAAAACAAAGCGTTCCTTCAAATAAGGTGGAGTGCACGGATGAAATAGAATACCATAAAATATGGAAAGAATATGAGCATTCCGTCGAAGGTGAGTTGGGAGCCACTTAAGCTCGCCTACATGATCATATGTGCGTAGTTCAAATATGAATCTAATGCAAAAGTTTTGAAGGCGTTCAAGTTTGTCGAGTTGCTCCTCCACGATATCGAGATAGCTGATATCAGCATAGTCGAGCATGGGAAGACGAAGGGATTGTGCAAGTGCAATTTTTGAAGTGAACACTTCTTTAGGCGCGTTGAGCATTTTTTTTTGGTAAACAAAAATCAATGTTTGATAGGGGGAAATTTTATGAGTTCGCGTTACCGCATCGCCGTCACCGTCACCGACATGCTGACGTCACAAAACCTCTTTGGCCGCGTTGAGCATTTTTTGGTAGGGGAAATTCGCGACACCGATAGGACGGTTTCAATTTAAACATTGATTTTTTTAAATTTAAAACTGTAAATTTAATTATAAAATTAAAATTTTTAATACTAACAGTTATAAGTTTTCACTTCTATAGTCAGTACTTATGAGTGTCAAGTGGTATTTTTTTGTCGTTCGGAACAAATTGCGTAGTCTACGTAAGGATCCCGCCGACGCAAACAATTTTCGACTAACTTTACGCAACTTGGGGCCCCAAGCAAAGGTGTTATCAATATAAATCCCTAGATTTTTTACACAGGAACTTATTACCTATAGATTTAATGGAATACCGTTAAAAGTTATATTCGGAAGTGGTGTACAGTCAATTCTTGATACCAATCTGGGACTACCAACAACAATAAGTTGAGCCTTAGACGGCTTCACTACAATTCCATAGTTATTACTTCATTCACACACGGCTTCCGATAATTTATGTAAAAAAACACCTGCATAGAGGTGGTTGGAGGCTAAGGACTTGGAGATATAATTTATAAATATGGTGAAGTAAAGGAGAGAAACACTCTGTGGGACCCCAGCAGACGTATTACACCATGAAGATAAAGTCTCCCAGGCGCATACGCTGCCTTCTTCCGAACAAGTTACTCTGAAACCAATCAACCACTGTCGGAAATATACCGATAGAGCGCAATATGGCCAGCAGGGTGTAGAAATCTACACTATTAAAAGCATTGCTAAAGTCTAGTAAGGAAAGAACTGAGATTTCCGTTCTCCATGTCTCGCCTGATGTCGTCTGTAACATTGATCAACGCACTTACTATACTATGTCCTTTTCAAAAACCGGACGTGAAAGGGCTACTTAACGTTTTTTACAAAGAAAAAATAAAGTCAAGTAATAAAATAATTAAAACCAATCAAATTGTGAACAATACCTATACGTTTCGAAAACAAATATAATGGGTAATATCGTGTAATACTGCTAGTGTCAAATAAATACTAATCTTTTCTTAAAAGGTGTCAACCCTAATTACTTACAACACACACTGGGTACAATGTTTCAGTTTGTAATATTCTGCATATTAAAAAGTCGTTTACGTCTGTGTAATACGTTTGTTTAAACAATACATATTCTAAAATGGGTTCTCAAACCAATAACCCGACGTTATTGTGGTTTTATCAGTTTGAGAAGCTAGTTAGTCAACCAGATGACAGAAAGTTTAAAAAACATTGCGTGGTTAGATAACGTATGCATATTATGTGGGTGATTTCTTGATCTAAACCGATAAATTACAGATAATTGCTATACTTACCATTCTAAAGTACTCCTGAGATAGTGCATACCGTGTGAAGAAAGCAAATAATATAAGACGCAATACGGTTGCGCCTTTTCGATTGTCCATTTTATAATTATTAACTGTCTTTCGAAAATATGATTATAAATTTAAACACTTATAAAAAGAGAACATAAAAATTAAAACTTTTAACAATTTAATAACTCCTAAATACAATTAACACATCATATTTTTACATTTTTTATTGGAATAAAATTTTTTTTTTCCATTAATTGCGCGGCAAATTTTGACAGGCGTTGTTTTTAATATACTATCAAGCAACAGTAAACGAGCACACAGCCAATTTTTTTGTACAATTTAATTGTTTTGGTACAATATTGGTATGGAAAACTGTCCCGTGGGCTTTCTTGTCGTCGACTGGAGCAATATTTCCGTTGCTTTTGTTTTCTGCATGCTTTGATGAACACGATGCGAGTTGAGGGGAGTGGCACGAGCCACAATACATCTTGAGATTCAACAAAGGTATAGAATTTTTAATGTTGATATTAGCTCTATGGAAAATATTGATTTTTATTATGACCATAGTTTATGGAATGACTAAACATCAGAATAACGGTGTTTTTAATCAAGTACAGCTGAGACGCAGTGTAGGCAGATGTTATAATACGAAATGATTTTTTATTTAACACTGAGGTGGTAAAAGGACTTAGGTATTATTATGAACGTTGACAAAATTGAAATTAGTATCCATTCTCACGTTTAGAATGGAGTAGGATCTAGTAATCTGTTCCTTTTTCAGCCGAAGCGCACGTTCTGTGTTTACTAGTCACGGTTGTGAGGTTAGGTTTAACTCAGGACACTTTATTTTTGTGTCGCCAGAGACTTCATAAGCACATATGAAGGTACACAAAAAAGAATAAAACAGAATAGTTAATTACATAAAGTTTTGCCCCGTTGGAATTGAACGTGTAACACTCGGGGCGGTAGTAAGCAAGGTGACCGGTACTTTTCCATCCGTGCAGTGAATGTAACTTGGCTCTAACATAGTACCTAGTACTGGCTGACTCACACAACTTTGTATGCGTTTCTTTTCAGTAATGCTCGGCTAGTAGGCACGCCAAGAAAACACATAAAAAAAAGAAACGTTAAAATCGGTTATATAATTTCGGAGTTCATTGTGAGCAACAACGTGCCACGAGAATCTTTACTAATATATTATATAAAGCTGAACAGTTTCTCTGTTTGCTAATCTCAGGAACAAATGGATTTAAAAAAATATCTTAGTGTCAGATAACCCACTTATCAAGTACTTAAGGCTAAGGCTATAAGCTATATATCATCACGCTATAACCAATACAAAAACGGGGGAAAATTATTACGCTACGGGCAAAATGTGTAAGATATGTTTTTTTATGTAAGCGTCTACCAAAATCACTCTACTCTGCTATACGGAAGACATAAGCAGATTCCGTAAGTGGTGGTCACCATAGGTGGCTCATTGCGAATGCAGACAATGCAACACTGCATTGTCGATCCGCGGATAAATCGTAAGCTATAAATCTCGGTGTAATAATGTCGTGTGTATCAGTCCGTGTCGCGTCACCGCGTGTTGGACGACACACTCTTGTAAGACTAACTACTTGTAGAAATGACTTGAGTACATCATATTGATATTAAATAGTAATAAATTCTTCTCTTGATCTGAGTAATAATTACTAATAGTCATTTAGTATCTTTAGATAGTATATAAAGAAGTAGCTTTTAGTTTCTGAACGCTCCATTCTCAGTTTTAGAATGGAGTGTTTAGAAACTAGATAAAACTTAGATTTTATAACTTAGATAATAAATTTTAATGCGATTCTTATTGATATAAGACAGAAGACCAACCTAAAATGACAGCATTCACGCTGACATATGTCATTGGTGAGTGTGTGACCGGAGGCCCAAAGTTACAGAAGCATCTCAATACAATGTGGGTCACCATGCTGCATTGTTGAGTATGGTGACCACCATTCTCGGATTCCGCTCATGCTTTCCATCAGACATAGTAGACTCACTTTGGCACTCTACATAAAAATGTATAGGGAGTCACTCGGAAGGTTTATATGTCTATATATCTATGTATCGAAGTTTTTGGATACCGAAAATCCGTGTTGTGGTTGTCTGGAAGAGATCGCCGTGAGCGATAAGACCGCCTATTGTATCATTTGCATATTTGTTACTCATGCTGTTTTAACTTTGTAATTTTTCATGTATACACTAAAGATATATAAATATATTTATAAATATCTGAGAATTCCAAGATACATATTTCGCAACCGTGGAAAGCTGCGAGAAGGTTCTTTACTTTTCAAACAGCAGATCTAACAACTCTCGCACTAGAATATATAGCTTGTGTAACTGAGAACTTAATAAATATACATGAAAAGGAGACCATGAACACCCAGGCTCAGAACAACAATTCATGTATCACACAAAATATTGTCCCACTGTGGCGACTTCCACATACAGCGTCAACATAAATATATGACAACGCCACCATGGAGGGGAGTGATGTGGCGACTTCCACATACAGCGCAACAACATAAAATATAACAGCGCCATCTACCGAAGAAACATCGAACTACGGAGTAACGTAGTGCACGAAGAAGCTACCCCACTGTGGAGGAACGGGTCACATGTTCCTCCAACACAAAGGGAGGATCCTCCGACCAGGCGAGGTGATCATGCCTGGCGGGCCACTGCCCAACGGTTGATGTTGGGAAGTTGTATATATGTTAATCGGCGCGAGAACTTCTATTGCGCGATTTAGGATTGGTAGTTTCTTAGTTTTCTTCGTTGCTCCGTAGTTCGATGTTTCTTCGGTAGATGGCGCTGTCCTATATTTTTATCTTGTTGCGCTGTATGTGGAAGTCGCCACA
>PKRV01002826.1:137474-154119 GCA_003709505.1 Hyphantria cunea
ACATGGACCGTAGTTGCAGTGTGCTGTGCCTAGACGCTGTTGAGGCCGTAGGGGTAAACCAGGCCGGAGCGGTCGCTTCCTGCATGTGGTGTATCCCTGTTGAGGCCGAGGTTGCTGGCTGGCTGAGACTTGCTGTGGGAGTGAACATGATGGTGGCGCTCTTGCTGTTGATCTGCTCCTACGAAGGCTGCTTCCAATCACGTCGGGGTCACCACTGTGGAGGAACGGGTCACATGTTCCTCCAACACAAAGGGAGGATCCTCCGACCAGGCGAGGTGATCATGCCTGGCGGGCCACTGCCCAACGGTTGATGTTGGGAAGTTGTATATATGTTAATCGGCGCGAGAACTTCTATTGCGCGATTTAGGATTGGTAGTTTCTTAGTTTTCTTCGTTGCTCCGTAGTTCGATGTTTCTTCGGTAGATGGCGCTGTCCTATATTTTTATGTTGTTGCGCTGTATGTGGAAGTCGCCACACCACGTTGGGTTTGAACTCACAACACTCAGTGGAAAGGGGCAGATGACCGCCTTAACTATAACACCATACGTGCAGTATGAAATTAGGTCACTTCTCGTTCCTAGGTTAAGACCAAAGGCATCTCTAGACCTAGAAGCGCCCGTGTGCAACAAATAATTACTCTAGCGCCCTTTAGTAAGCGCGCAGATTAAAAGTAGCTCCGTCGGCGCCCCTTATTCTGTGGCGTTCGTGTGTACCGCACACCCAAACTACAGGTATAGACGGCCCTGTTTACAATCTTTCAAATTGTATAATGGTTTGTAATGTCTTTTTCATCAATACACAGAGTGATTCAAGAAGAAGGCACTCTATTCATTATTACTTATAATGTTGCGCATCCTTAAAAAAAGGGGGGGTTTGGCCTACTGTATCACGCTAGCCAGGTGCGTTGGTATGGTGTTTATTTTAAGTTTTCTTCTCTTTCTGATGCTGTTTATTCCCATGTCGCCTCTCACGATACGAGATATGACATTCCATATTCTTAATATGTCGTCTCACGGCTTCTGTCCATTTTTTTACCCGACTGCGCAAAGCAAAGAAGGTTATGTGTTTATCACTCTATGTATGTATGTATGTTTGTTCCTATGTGGCATGGTAGAGGCCAAACGCCTTAGCCGATTTTGATGATCCGTACGTCAATCGATTCGTCTTAACCTCGCGAGTGTCACTAAAAACATTACAGTAAACAATACTCACTATAGTTTATTTAAATTTTACGGGGAGCTCCTTGATAAGTCACAAAAATGAATGGGTTCCGACTGTTGATCCTTCTATTCTGCTTTTAAATTCTGAGGCTTATTTTATTCTTTTTAGTTTTGTTTTCACGCAGTCGGGTTTTTTGTTTTTATAATATTTTCTTTTTATTGGAATAGGGTTCCAACGAGTAGACGTATCGACTAATGTAAGCGATTACCGCCACTCAAGAGGCGTCACAAGTGCGTTGCCAGAATTTAAGAGATGGTATCCTCACTCACTCGGTGAAATACAGCGCAAGCACTGTTGTTCACTGGTTATCTGGCCGTGGCATCATTCATCAACATTCATGAATAAAGTCACGGCTGGATAAATTTCAACAATCCTTTGGTGTTAAATAGTTACTATAATTATTAAGAAAGTTTAATGATACAAAATATGCAAAATAACACAACGCTAAGACTAACAGGAGTCGAGTATCGATAAAAAAAGATGCAGGCGAAGCTCAGTCAGCAGTCGGCTAGTGTTTAATAAAATTATGGATATATGATTTGGAAAGATCTTGTTTCCGTTGTGTTATGTTTCTTCTTTTAGCTAAAAAAAGATAGTTTTAAAATCCTCGTTCTCATATCTCCGCAACGTTGCGTTTAAATGTCGCCAACAAAAGCTGTGTAACACCGGATTTAAAGTAACAATGTATTATACAGACCGTATCTGAAGTATCACGTTTCTATTCAAGATGGCCGACAGTAATATGGCGCCGCGCCGGGATGACATTCATTTCTTTGGAATGTAATACCTTTAAGAGCAATTTTCGTCCAGTATATAGACAAAATCTGAATCTCAAAAATGGCTCTAAGGATTTCATATTTAGTATGGCCCTTGCTTGTTTGGGGTAGATAAATTCATCCAGCTAGGATTCAGCCTGTAAGAGATTGCCTTCAGGCGATAACGCCGCCAATTGTACATACAGCCAATTACACATGTCAAAGCATTAGGTTACCTTTGTAAGTAATTTGGAGTACAATACAGTGATTATTACTTTATTATTATTCATTTTAGAAATTAAACCAAAAAAGAACCATTATATACCAATAAGCTCGGTCATTCGGACACTACATAATGAAGCGTGTTATTGTGTCACAAATAAACAAAATTGATGTGTATGTTTGTAAAGAGCTTTTCATTACATACATACATGAAAGTATATTAGTACGGTATTTACACCTTCTTTGTCTGTTTGTAAGTGTCAAGAATGGCTAGACCGTCATTTACGGGACTATCACTGACAGATATCTAATGAAATAAGGAGTAATCAGGGCTACTTTTTACCCGCGGATCTCTGCTAGTCCTGTATGATACATGATAATTTATTTATCCAAAATACGAGTAAGCCTACGCAGAGTATACAAGGTGTTAGTATAAACAAAAGAAAGTCAGCAATAAAAATACATAAAGCTTATTTTTTTATTTTAAATTAAATAAGTATTTTATCTAGTACAAAATATACATCTTTTAAATTAAACCTAGTCACTGAAATCAGAATAAAATCGAACTGAATTTATTTTTAACTACCCTCTATTCATAAAATTTATTTAACTTTAACCCATACTAGCCTGAAACTATTAATGTCTGAAATCATTGATAAAAGGTCTTTTATTTCGTTAATCAGCTCATGATAAATGTAAAAAAAATACCACTTGTAAGACTTTCGGGAAAACTACTATCCTGTTTATAGACCAGAAGAGCAATAGGTCGTAAAACTTGTGGTATATAAATTTTATATTTACCGTCCTACTTAAGGAATAGTGGGCTATATGGGTTAAGCAAAGTTCTGTGTTATTTTCGACTTTAAACATATCGCCTTAGGGTCAGCTCCGAAGAGTTTCCTTTTATGGTATAGGGGCAAACGAGACGTATCACCTGATCCCATGGACACCCGCAATACCAGAGGCGTCACAAGTGCGTTGCTAGCATTTGGGAGATGGGGGAGGGATATGAGTATAGGATGAGGAGGGGTTGGGGTATGGACCTCCGAAGTCACGACCAACTACTTGTAACAATTAAAATTTAATTTGCTCGCTGACATTTTATTTCGTTGCGTCAAATACATTCGTATTCTGTAAACTTTAGGTTAAATTTAAGTTGTTACTGAACTTGTCTCCTCGCTGTTATTCCGTCCGTCGGCCTTGACCCGAAGTTGAAACACAGAATCGTCGCTTATAGATAAATATCGGTAAAGAATAAGAGCGCAATGTTTTAACTTCTTTTAAAATAATAAATAACCTCCTACCCGCTTTTGATTGAAATTTAACAACAAAAATTCATACAAGACAGGCGGAATTTCGTTTTTACCCGACTGCGACGAAGTTAACGGGAAATACTTTGGCAGTCTGTGTTTTCCTTTGTTAACCGTTGGTAGACAGTCTATGTATGCCTGTATCGACCTTAGCGCCTAAACTAATGAACCGACTTTAACAAATGAGGTATCAATAGATACATAATAAAGGCATGGGTGACATAAACTATATACATTTTACGCCAAAGTGTTTACGCAGTCGGGTTATTTTCTTTTTACTTTTTCTTGCTAGATTTTACAATGTAAAAATGTAGATGCTGACATTTGCCTAGCCTTGTATGTGGTGGAAGACTGTAATTGCGATTCTCACTACCCCCTCACTGGCAAGCAGAGGAACACGAGGTGGTTTTTGATCGGCAAGAGTCCGAAAGGCCTCTTCCCTCCTTCCCAATGGGCGAAGGACGTCCTTGAGAATCTATAACCCCGGTAATAAAAGAAAAAAAAAAAATTAACAAAAAACCGACCAAGAAATAGGCCGAATTCAAATGGGACCACACAGAAGGTATCAGCTTTCAAATAAAAAATCAATCATCAAAATAGCGCTCATAGCCCAGTTGCACTCGGTGATTAGAAACAATCAACGAGGGCAAGCAACGACGGCGCGATCAGTACCTGGATGGGTGACCGCTGGTGGCATGTTACCATGAGTGTCTCCGTGATTCGGAGGTCACGTTAAGCAGTCGGTCCCGGTTGTTATCATAGGATAACAGTCGTGAAGCTTAGTTGGAGGCCTTCGGGCGGCTTAAAAACATCCAACGGTAAGATTACGTAGCCACGACGTTGTCTTGCCAGTCCCCAACCCGCACTTGGCCAGCGTGGGGACGTATGGCCTTAACCCTCTCCTGAGAGGAGACCCGAGCCAAGCAGTGGGACATTATGGGTTGTTGACATCAAAATAAGTTCACCCAGTCGGAAGTTAAAAAAGACTAGACAAATTGAAAAGCATGTTATTTTTATAAGTCGGTTGAAAATTATTAATTTGCCACTGTAATATTATACAAAAAAGACAATGCCTTATATCTCAGACGTCTGAGTATTTAAAAAAATAGCATTATTGTACATTACTAGGACTTTATACTGTGCATAGAGCAACACGGGCTGGCAGAGGTTAGTCATAGCACCGTTTCCCATTACAAAACAGTCTGTAATCTTATGCGGAGACAAATCTTCATACAAACACATTTAACTCTCACATACAAAAACAATCACCTATCATTATGAACTTACAGATAACAATTAAAACATTCAGAATATCATACACACATACATAAATACATTGTGTCATAACTGTGTAATGCGTAGGCCCATTTGGGATAATACTAACAGAGGGTAACTGGCCTGTGTTGCTCTATGTTAGTTTTGTAAGGAATTAGTATTGTGGCTAAAATAATACCTAATTTTCCTTTCTGAGGATTACAAAACTGTTTTAAAAGTCATACCACCACTGTATTCTCATTCTAAACTTAATTTTCACTTGTAAGTAAATTCTTAAAACTTAATACTGTATATTTTTTATCCCTGGCTTTTAATTCCTACATGTTTATTAGAATACTAGTTTGTATATTACTTGTATATTTTCAGCTAAATTCAGAATTTCAAAAACAACTTTCTTGAATTATACTGCCATCTAAAGTATACTAGAAACTTTAGATTTGATTATTATTAAGTTGTTAATAAATAACCTATTTGTCACTAACATAAGTGGCCAATTACTATTAATTTCTCTCAATGTCACTTGTCTCTAAATTCTGTTCGTTCGTATTACTATATTGAGTTGCGATATTACTCAATTTCTTTCTAGAAGATGTGTCAATATTGTGTTTACGTTTCATATGTTTTTTATAATTAGATCCGTTAGTAAAGTCACGTTGACAGAAAACACAATTGTACGGTTTAGCTCCAGTGTGCTGTCGTAAATGTAAGTTTAATCTAGTCTTAAATCTAAAAGTCTTATTGCAATAATTACAAACGTAAGGCATTAAGTCCGTATGTATAATGGAATGTGATTTCAAATGACGTTTCACACGAAAACTCTTTCCGCATTGTTCACATACAAATGGTTTAGCACCAGAATGAAGACTAATATGAGATTGGAGGTTACCTCGGGCACGGAATGTCATTGGACAGAACTCACACTTGAAGGGCTTGGCGTCATCGTGGGTCATCATATGAGTGCTCAAAGTGCCTTTCGTGAAAAACATTTTACCGCAAACATGACAGGAAAAGTCTCTACTCCGTTCTGTGTGTACTAGTTTGTGCTGATGTAAGTTACTACGTGATTTAAACTCTTTGTGGCAATGCTCACATTTTAAGTCCTCTGTAACATCTACTTTTTCTTTTTTCACTGTGCGTTTTCGGTACGTTTTCGTATACAAAATTATGTGGTCTTGAAGTTGTTCGGTGGTTTCAAATGTTGAACCACAGCTATGGCAGGTTGTTGAGTAGGCCTCTTTGTGCACTCGACTACGGTGTGATTTGAGGTTTGAAGTCTTTAAGAAACACTCATTACAGTACTCACAGCAATATCGTAAGAGCCTTTTATGAGTTCGCACATGGTTCACAAAGGTTTTATAACTAGTTATTACTTTGCCACATTCGGAGCACTTAAATATACAACAGTGAGCATGAATCTGTAGTGAGTGGAGACGTAAGGACATAATATTCTTGCACTGGGCATCACAATCGGCACAACGGCACATGTAATCATCCCACGTTAACTTAGAACAATGTTCTGTTAATATATCGGAATCATTTTCAGACTGGTAACTAACTTTATTCTTCTTCTTCTTCTTGATTTTCTTTTTAGCAGTTAAATAAAGGGGTAAATCACTATCGCTGGTATTAAAACCATCGGAGTCATTTCGTTCACCGTCAGTGTCCAGTTCAGATTTGATTATGTTTAGATTTAACAACGTATTGGCATCCACGGGTATTACATGAGGCTGGTCGTCTACTTCCGGTTTCACCTCTTGTTTTGACACTTCAAATTCCTCCCATTCTACATTGACAGGATTACCAGCTACATCAGGGTCTGTTTTAACATCTGATGAGTCTTTCCTTGGCTCAACTTTTTTCAGATATATATCATTTAATTTCGTCTGAGCGGTTCTTACGGCATGAAGGAAGAGCCAAGTACGTTGCAGTGCGTCGAAACAAGAGAAACAGATAGAGTCTGGTAGTCCACTTGTAACTGAAACATCGATATTTATCCATAACATTTTCATAGCTATCTTTGAGTTAAGGCCTACGTCTTCATCTGGAGCTATTAGTTGGGATTTTGGTGTTGGTTCTGCGCATAAACGACAATGGGACTCTTCTTCGTCTTCCGACATATTGTTAGGTTTGTCTTTAATCCATTTATATAAAGTTCTTTGACATTTTTAAAACAAATTCCACTTTTTTATTAAATGATAAACAACAGCTTTGACATAGACGCCGTAGTATTGCCATAGTTACTTTGATAACAATTAAAAACACTTAAGTTGGTTTTAGAAATTGAAATGGATTATTTGTTAGCAATTTTATATTAATATAATAAACTATAGCAAATAAAGTTTTATATAAATATTTGTATCACATTGCCTTCTTCGTAATCCTGCCTTCCGCCGATGCGTTTTTTAAATTTAACACAAGATGTCGCTATGAGAGGTAAAAATGGCTACATGGAATTTGCAACAAAATTTCATGTAAACAGTAATTAAACTATACGCTAATACAATGTTTTATACGTAAGTATGCGTTAAAAGCGTTTACCTAATATGTTACAGATTTTTGTGTCTGTTAATTACTAGATAGTCTTATTCTTTATTCGTTCGTTATGTTCGTTCGTTCGTTCTTCGTTATGTTTTCAGAGTACACGTCTGTGTCTACCTGTATGTCTTTTTATTCCAGCATAAAGACCCAGCATTCATACCACGACCTCGCAGAGAACTGATATGAGGCAATTGATGATAAGTCGATTTTCTCGTTGCGCCTTATCAATTTGGGCACCACTAACCTTTGAGGCATCTCCCCTTTGAACCTTAAATTCTGAGAGGAAGCTTAAAGGTGGCTTTGCACCTGCAACTCATTAGTTTTTATTTTATTTATTTCAATATATTTAATGTACACACTTATACATTTGAAACATAACAAAACAGTCATTTAGAAACCTATAGACGTTCAAGGCGATTTCTCCCGGACAACCTGAACATGGTTATTTTACTTTTTATAGTATATTTTAGATCCCAATTTATTGATTTCATTCTTAATCTAAGTTGTAATGAAACAAATTCCCATTAAAAGATAAACATAGTGAAACTATGAGGGTTCCTTATTGATCTCGGCACTTTAAACAGCAGAAAAATGTTTTTTTAATTTGACTTTGACTACACGATTGGTCTAGTGGTGGCCTACCTGCGCCAAGTGTTGTAGGTTCAAATCCTACACGGGACAACACTTTGTGTGATCCATAAATTGTTGTTCTAAGTCTGATTGTACTTTGTGTCCGTTTCATGTATGTTTGTAAAGATCCTCGTGACAAAGGAATGTACATTCCTAATGCGGGAGTTGTCTTTAAAAAAAAATAAAGAAAAATAATAGATTTCATAAATTATACTGACACCGTGTGGTGATGGATAAAGAGTACGGAGTGCCATCACCCCAATTCATCTCGTGGATATCGCAAGAGGCGACTATGGGAGTATATAGACCAGGACAACATCACCGTACAGAGGTCAACTTAATAGTTTGTCTTGTTTGTCCAGCGTGGTATAGTGACTAAAACCTCCTTTCAATACAGAGACTTATGTTCAGTAATGGAGTAGCTTGTTGATAAATGATGTGAATATATTAAAACATTAGTTCTAACTACAATGGGCATTAAATAACCGTTATTGGGACTGAAGGTACCGGTTTACACATATTTCTTTTTAAACAGCACTCGGCGATGTTTTTAAATAAAATCCAGGTGTTTTTTTTCGTGCGTGACTGGGTTAGGTATTGATTAAAGTGAATTTATTGACACAATGTGTTTCGTATGCTTGTAAGGCGTTCTGTTGAATGTAAGGCTTCTGCTATCATCGTCCCTAATTATGAAGCTGAAGTAGAGAAGGTGTATTTTGTTTTTATTTCAAATCTGTTTGTAAAACTCTTAAAATAAAACTTTTAACGTAAGTTAGGCGAACGGAGGAGTATGAATTTTGGCGCAGTTAAAGTTTAGAATTGTATAAATATGAATACATAATAATAATAATTATGAAATGAATTTTGGTCGAATATCGACCACAGGGGGCGTCCACTTGTCTATTGTATACTTTAAGTGTTTGTTTGTTTACTTTTACTTTTTATGTCTGTACGTCTGTTTCTGACTAATCTCTGGAACGGCTGAATCGTTTCGTTCGAATCTTTCACTGACAGATAACTGATTTTATAAGTCATATTTGAAAAAATTGAGAATTACTAGTCAGATTTTTTTCTATAGATATTTATTTTTCTATGGGAGATTCTTAACGAATTTGGAGTGATATCACGGCTTCACAGTAAACTGGTGTGAAACACCGCTTGCGCTGTGTCTCACCGATTGGGCGAGGATACCAAAGGCCTGTACCCCTCGCCATATCCCTAAGGGCCGGCAACACACTTGTGATTCCTCTGGTATTGCAGGTGTCCACGTAGGGCGGTAATCGCTTGCCATCAGGCGATACGTTCGCTCATTTGCCCCCTATTCCATAAAAAAAGACAACAGCCAGCAGCTAGTTCGATATAATCTGCATGCAATCGCTTTCTTGCGAACAGTAAGGCAAAAGCCTGATGTTGTCAATCTTATATCGCTCCAGAGACAGTTATTACAAGTGTTTGGTCCAATGAATTTGTCCTTCAAAAAACCTTAATACGTTCTGAGGTCATTGTATTTAAATTCTCACGATTTGTTTGCATAACAGATAAATAAATTGGGACTTTTAACTGCTTCTATACGATACCATAATTTGTGTTCAGTTCTATTCAACTATTTTGCGCGCGCAAATAGCCCAGTTGCACTCGGTGATTAAAAAAAATCACCGAGGTAAACAATGACGGCGCGGTCAGTACCTGGATGGGTGACCGCTGGTGGCATGTTACCATGAGCGTCTCCGTGATTCGGAGATCACGTTAAGCAGTTGGTCCCGGTTCTTATCATAGGATAACAGTCGTGAAGCTTAGTTGGAGGCCTTCGGGCTGCTTAAAAACATCCAACGGTAAGATTACGTAGCCACAACATTGTCTTGCCAGTCCCCAACCCGCACTTGGCCAGCGTGGGGACTTATGGCCTTAATCCTCTCCTGAGAGGAGACCCAAGCCCAGAAGTGGGACATTATACGTTGTTGATCGATTGATTGATTTTGAAGTAATTTAATAAATAAATAATAAATTAATATTTAGTATATCTAACACGCAACGCCATTTAGTCTCAAGCTAGGTAGAGCTTGTGTTTAAATTGAGAGTATTTAACATCTAGAAACGGTACCCGCTTCTGAGCGGGCAAGCGCTGGGAGGGCTCCGGATGGCATAAGAAAGCGGTTCCACCGTGGTGGTTTAGTGGGTAGTCTGGCGAGTCATTCAGGAGTCCCACACGAAGCGAACCCCCTGTCCCCGCGGGGGGGGGGAGCGAAGTGCGTAAAAGCTTTCCATCACGTATAGAGTTTGTGTTATGGGTACAGGACAATTGATATAAATACATAGATACTTTATTTTGTAAATACATGCATGTTATAACATAGAAAACACCGAAATCCGAAACAATTATTAGTAGATCATACAACATAACATTTGGTCCGACGGGAGAATTGAACCCGAGACCTCGAACACCTTAGTCGTATACGCCACCACTGTGCTCCCGAGGCAGTTAATATTCTTTTATGGAATCGTGGGCAATGGAGCAGACGTATCATCAGATTGTAAGTGATTACAGCCGCCCATGGACACCCACAACACCAGAGGCGTCACAAGTGCGTTGCCGGCCTTTGGAGGATGGAAAGAAGGATGGGGGAGGGGTTGGGGTATGGTCCTCCGGTGCTCACTTGTTCGGTAAAACACAGCGCAAACTCTGCTTCACACCGGTTTTCTGTGAGGCCGTCATATCACTCACTGTCTGCACTTACAGCGAGTATGGTGACGACTAGTATTGGATTCTGCTCGTGCTTTCCATCAGGCAGAGCAGAGCCACTTTGGCAGGCTCATACGTACGAAAATATAGAGATTTAAAGCGTGAATGATGGCATTATCACTAGGTATCAGTCTTTGGAATTCTAACAAATAATACTGATGGTTTTGTTACAATTTATGTACAAAATAGTCCTATATAATGTAATGTGATCCACAGTATCAGAATATTACCATATGCATGTGTCCTGCATGACAAATAACATTGGTATAGCATACAGAACGAGACCTTGGAGGCAATGAACTCCAAGATCTTTTGCATAATATTTGTTAGAAATAATAAAATCCTATATTGTATATCTATTCTTATAACGCTCCAGGATTGATGGTGTTCTCCTAACCGATTTCAATCACGACGGCTGGTCTCAACGGCGACTAGCCAACTACAGGAGATATAATAATAATAAAAATTAAATAATAATTATTTCGGACATCTAACACACAACGCCATCTAGTCCCAAACTAAGCAGAGCTTGTATTATGGGTACTAGACAACTGATATGAATACATAAATATTTTTTTTTTGTAAATACATACATATTATACATAGAAAACACCCAAACTCAGAAACAAATATTTGCAGATCATACAAACATTTGGTCCGACCCAAGATTCGAACCCGAGACCTCATGGACAGCAGTCGCGTACGCTACCACTGCGCCACCGAGGCAGTCAAATATATAATACATAATGGTGCACAAGTGTGTGCGCAAACACAAGTGAAGTCTCTGTTCCCTTTCTCTCATAATCCGATGGGACGGTCAACCGACAAGATTGGAGAATGATCAGGTGCAAGACCAACAGCTTTACTTAATCTTTGAGGCACGGGGGTTCAGACCTCAACTCCCTTTAAGTTGCCTAAGTTTTTAAATAATCAGAATAACTCAATAACACTTTTTTTAACGGGATTTGAACCCGAGACTTCTTGATCGAAAGTCATATACTTCAACCTCTAAATCAACGCTCCAAGATAGTACTGGAAAGAGAATAGAGAAGATTTGAAGCAAACGCTATAAAAACCGCTTGGCCAGCGCGTGATAGTAGACCAGTCTCTTTTCTAGAAAGAGGCCTTAAAAGTGAGATGGCAACCACAAAATCAAAGAGTTTATTTAGTTTAATAACAAATATATTGACCAGCCATAATGCTAAGGTATAATAATATAAGTTACTAAATATTTAAAGTTAGTTACTAAATAAAAAAGAACAAAAGAATAAGTTTTACCAACAATAGAATAAGCTTTACTATAATGATTGATATGATGTCCGAAATATTTATTAATGAGAAGCCGGAAGGCGCCGAGGAATAATGTGTACTGTTTCGTGTTTTATATCTTCACTTGAAGAAACTCTCTCACTAAAAAATTGAAGTTTCCTTCGTTTCGGCCATATTTTCTGTACTTTTAGGTCGTTCTGTAGCATGTCAATAACTTTAATTAGTACAACTAAGTCCTATATTATATTTTTAAAATACTTAATTATAAAGATTGAATTGCTTAAAAAAATAATTACAATTGTGTAACATAACCATCTCCTCTTAAATTTGCAATGCCTGAAAGAGGCTACTAAGTTGAGACAAACCATATTTTATGACAAAAGTTTACCTACACTTAGCAATAAAGATTGGAATGTATGAACGAATGAATGATTTTTTATCCTTATTAATTTGGTGAAATTCAGCGCAAGAGCTGTTTCAAACCAATTTTCTGTGATACCGTAATATCACTCCGGTTCAGTCGGCCCATTTCTCGAGTGAATCTTCCAGGATAGATATAGAGTTCGTATCCATAGCATGTTGCGCTTTGCCGACCAAATCTGCTCTACTCTCGTCCCCACGATCCGTGCCGCCTTACACACTGCTCAAGATAGATACAGATGGTGAGCTATCACTCGCAGAATGACTCCAAATAGGAGTCACAATCCTCAAAATAGAATAACGACATAAGGAGGCAGTTTGTGTCAAGTATATCTTCTTATTTAATGCTGTTACTTTGCGCAGTTTACTGCCATAGTCGTTTACGCCACCCACAGCATGAATACGGGTGGTGAGTGGCGACACTCCATGTTCTTTATAAGATATTTTTCTTGTGTTTTAAATAAACATTCATCCTTTTCTCCCCCTTAGAAGGCGTATAGTTTATACTAACTCGTTTGGCAGAAGCCCGATGTTGACAGCTGACAGCTGTCAGCGTGTATTACACTCATAGTATGTCGTTTAAGAGTATATATTTCACTGAATTACTTATTTATTATATTCTGAACACGGCAAATGTGGATTTTCTGTAGTAAACTCCTCATGTAAACTCACACGAGGTCTTTAACCTGGGTCTAGGTCTAGATTAAAATACTTAGAGTTGTTCTATGTACTAAATATTTTGAGTTCGCCATGGGAGAGCCACGCTTCGACACAAATAGGCCGGCTCGATCGGACTGATACTACGGCCTCACAGAAAACCGACATGAAATCCTCACTCCGCGCACTCAAGCTCTGTGTTTCACTGAGTGAGGATACCGGAGGCCCATACCCCAACTCCTTACCCCATATCTCTTCCCATCCCCCAAAGGCTGGCAAAGCACTTGTGACGCGGGTGTCCATTGGCGGCGGATATGAGTTGATTGCACAGGTGGCGTAGTGGTTTAAGTGGTCATTCGGACACTTTTTACTCCACTGGGTGTCCTTGCTGTGGGGTTTGAACCCGTTGTGGGTTTGGACACTTTGCATTAAACACGGTATTTGGTTGTTTCCTGTGTATAATGCTATGTATGTTTACAAAAAAGTATCTAAGTATTTATAACAGTCGTTTAGTACTCCTAGTACAAACTTCGCTTAGTTTGGGTCTAGATGGCGTTGTGTCAGATGTACTAAATATTATATTAATTTTTTTTACTATAAAGATGTGTTTGATTTAAATTATATATTTTTAATTATACTTTTAACTGACAGTTAGTAGCCTTAGATTTAAAAATTTTACCGATTGTATTGCGTATGATCCCTATCCCAAGAACATATTAAATGCGCCACCGGCCTTTGTGTGCTCCCTAGAGTTTGGGGTCACTCACTCAAGCATGGATATTTCAGCACACTAAATATTTCCAATTGTTATTATCATTTCCTCCTTTTTAGAGATCTGTACCTCAAAAACTGAAAACAGAATCTGTCTGGATTTTAAGACCCTTTTTCCCAGGAACGCGTGAAAGTTTCAAGTTGAAATTTATATCATATACTTAGGTCTATTGTCCCTTGGAGCTGTGAAAAGTTTGAACTTCTTAGCCAACGCAATGAAAAGATAAAGCCGTGAATTTTCGACACCGCAATTGAACCTCCAGGGTACTTCCCGTGAACTCAGAATCTTGAAATGTTGGTCCAAAGCAATGTCCTATAGCTCAGATAAAGAAAACATTGCGTAAATACAGGTTTGTAAGGAACCATCGGTGCGCAAGTCCGATTCGCACTTGGCCGGTTTTTTTTTAAAAACCCCCGTGTTAGTAATATTCATATGTCGCGGTGGACTTTACAAACATACACGAAACGGACACACAGAACACCAAGACTCAAAACAACAGTTTGTGGATCACATAAAGTTTTGTCCCATGAATGGTTTGAACCCACAACACGATGTAGTAGAAAGTGGCGTGGCGACCGCCTAAACCACTTCACTATTCGTGCAATCAAATAATGAAAAGGGTAATTAACGAAATTGAGAAAAAAGTACACAATGACCCCTCCATTACTGTGCTCTATATTACATTTATTTTGAACTTGAGTCATACGGTTAGGGGTCGTGTCCAAAGATCTAGACACAAGATGGCGGCTAGTTTCTAGGACGAACAGTGAATTTAAGATAACAGAACTTTTTTCTAGAAAGGCGGCGAAATAAGAGGTTGTTCTTTACGTATAACGCATTTCAAGTATAAAGCTTATCTAAATCAAATGAAACGAGCAGATTAATCTTGGTTTAGTTGCTAAGCTGTATAAAGTTAGTATATACATTTATTTTTATTATGGCTTCGTCTGGCATCGTCTGGTGGTGAACCAGAGACGTCACGAGTGCATTGCAGGCCTGTGTGAAACAGTGCTTGCGCTGTGTTTTACCGAGTGAGCGATCATACCAGAGGCCCATACCCTAAACCCTCCCCCATCTCCATCCCCATCCCCTCAAAGCCGCCAACGCACTTGGCACGCCTCTGGTGCTGCGGGTGTATATGGACTGTGGTAATCGCTTACATCAAGCGATACGCCTGCTCATTCAACCCCAATTCCAGTAAAAAAAAGTACTGCGTTAAATGAAACACATAGGCGCATTTAAAATCTCGGCGCATTTCGGCCACGAGAAAACTATTCCTAATAATCAGCGTTCCAGCGCTGTTTGCTTTTATACTTTGTTAGACGACATCACTAATGACAAAGCGCTGCAGCGTAACGTCTCATTTTTAGTTCATCGATTTCACTCTACATAAAACCTACCGTGTACTAAATATGAACTCAATTCTTAAAGAGTAAACTATAATAATAACTAAAAAGTTCTAGGAAATAATTCACAAATTCCATCAACTCACTAAAATTCCCATTTTTAAATATTAAGAGGTCCTTAAGAAACATGAATATCAAAAAAGATCAAGAGGTCTCAGTATCGGATCCTGGGTCGAACCAAAAAGTGTTATTGAGTTTTTTGATTATAGAAATACTTAATAACAGCCCGGAAATTGGAAGTTGGGGTCTAAACCCCCGTGCCTAGGAGAACTAAAGGAGTCGATCCTGCGCCAGATCTCTCTCCGGCCGTGTCGGTTAACCGTCGGATTATGAGACAGAGGGAACAAAGAGTGCATATGTGTATGCACACACTAGTACACTATAATATCTCCTGCGTAGTTGGGTGGTTTACGTTGAGACTGGCCGCCGTGGCCGTAATCGGCAGGAGAATATTATCATATTATTATCAAAAAAGAATCACGCATGACCCTTTCAAATCACATCTAACCGTTTCGGCAAAAGCCCAAAGACCCACAATGACGTTCAAAATCCCGTAAATCTGAGTACACTAAAAAAAGTTATTTGCCGATTCGTCGCACGCGCAGGCATCGCAAAATATTTGGCGGTAACAGTACCGTACTAAGTATACTGTTATTTAGAATTTACGATCTTGTATATATATCTGAATTAGGTGAATTACGGTAAATGAGAAAATACAGCTTTCCAAAACGGCAACAAAACAATCGTGGTAATATTTTCTCATAGCCCAATTGCATTCGGAGATTAGACGCAATCACCGAAGGTAAGGAACGAAGGCATAGTCAGTACCTGTATGAATGACCGCTGACATGATACCATGAGCGTCTCCGTGATTCGGAGGTCACATTTAACAATTGGTCTATATTGTTATCATAGGATAACAGTCGTGAAGCATAGTTGGAGGCCTTTGGGCGGCTTACGATTACGTAGTCACAGCATGATATATATACATACATATATATATTGGAGTATCTCATTGGTTTTTAGTGTTATTATTTTAATAGAGATTCATTTTGCTAAATGAAAAAAACATGAAAATTTTATGGAAACGCTTTCGTACATATTGTCAGATCATTTTTTTGTCACTGTCTTTTTAAGCAAAACGCTAGCGAACTGGACCAGCTCCAAACAGTCTAACTATTAATGAAAACTGTATTGAAATCCGTTGAGTAGTTCAGCTTTTGCCCGCGGCTTCACCTGCGCAGAAGTATATATGTTCATCCACTATTTTACCTCGTTACGGGCGGCAACTCAAAGTTCCTTTCTTAGTGCTCACTTACGTTATATAAAGTACCTACATGCAAAATTTCAGGATTTTAGGTTCAGCGGTTTGAGCTGTGCGTTGATCTCTGGGTATCTTAGTCAGGCAGTCATCTTCCTCTTTTATATAT
>PKRV01002826.1:160039-187734 GCA_003709505.1 Hyphantria cunea
AAACGATGTCTGTTTGTGGATTAGATTTGAGAACACCATGTTTTTCACACGGACAATTATACGTGGCATGCTCTCGAGTGGGTAAACCATCCAGTTTGTTTGTGTTAGCTAAAGATGGACTAACAAAAAACATTGTTCACGCTATAGCATTAAGAGATTGATATTGTTTAATATTGTTACTGTCGTAATTGTTTAATTAATGATATATAATTTTAAGGAATAAATTATAATAACTTAAAAATAATGTTTGCCTTTTGTTGATTTTATATTCCTCCATCGTTCACAGCGCTCCATGCTTATTTCACGCATATACCACATTTTTACATACATACAATATACACATTCTAACATACATACATACTTACAATAAGCGATTTTTTGTCTACACTAGAAATTGCTAGGAAATTATTTATATGGCAAAACAACGTTTGCCGGGTCAGCTAGTTTATTATAAATATCACCATCAGTTTCGTTTTAGTCCTGAGGGTGAGACTGGAAACATCACAAAATAACCAAAATTAAGGATTTTTGAGCCAAAAAGTATACTCAAAAAAATGTTTTCAAACTACATCGAGTGTGGTAACAATATAAAGAATTTACGAATTTACATATAACTTATATGTCTTATATATTTTATGATATTGACGCACGCACATTGACGGTTTTATTTTTAATAATTCATTGCTTGTTTACACTTTAATATCTACAAACATCCTTTCCTTTAAGTGCTTATAGTATATAAAAATTCGGCTGGCAAAATATCAAGTTCGTTTCCCAAGCAGTTTAGGCTTTGAGTTGATAAACGTCTTGACTTTCTGAAAAATTATTTTTCCTGAATAACTGCAGTCAGGAAAAGTAATTTTATACACATAGAAACATGCTAGGGTAGTTGATTGGTGGTAAACATTAATTTGTTTACGAATATGGAAATGATTATCCTTTCACCAAGTACCGAGTCGCGTAAAGATAAGGTACTTCTCTTGTACTTGAGCATCTATTAAAATAAATAAATATTTTGCGGACACCTAAAACACAACGCCATCTAGTCCCAAACTAAGCAGAGATTGTACTATCGGTACTAAACAACTGATATAAATACAAGACAAAGAACTCCGAAACAAACATTTGTAGATCATGCAAACATTTGATCCGACTCCGGAATCGAACCCTATATCATATGCGCAGCAGTAACGTATGCTACCACGGCGCTATGATTCGCGGGGAAGGATATGAGATTCTACGAAATGACTTATCTATGGTCTTATTACTCGATATGTTCTGTGGAGAAACAGTAAACCAATTCTATTATAGGTACTCTTTTTGACATCATGACAGATTCATTACAACAGAAACTAAACAGCCGGAGCTACAAACTTAAAATATTGGCAGCTGATTGACCAAAGAAAGATTTTTAAAATTTTACATTTGAGGTAAAAAAGATCATATGATTAGGTCACTTTTTAACAAAATTTATGATTTCAGATAAAACCTGCAACATGGTCCTTCGAGCCAGACACCTGTTTTTAATATTATTGGTGACGTCAGCGACTGCTGGTGGAATTGACTACACAGACAGTGATAATATACTTTTGAAGGCGTTAAGGGTAAGTTTTTATGTTGTTTTGAAAAAGTTGTGTGTAAGGGGAGAAATAACATCACACATTAAACTACACAACCTGAAACAAACTTTATACCAACCTATTTTACCAACCTGATATTAGTTGATGATGATAATGAAGACATTCGGATATTAGTTATTACCAAAGATATCTTATTGTGGGCTTCTGTAGAAACGGGACTTTTGAGTTTTTATAAGAATAGAATGGAATGGAGTGAATTTCGACGCCTATCTATCTGTAACGCTTTCAAGGTTAAACCGCTGTACAAATTTACAATGGAGATCCTTTGATTCTTCAGCAGAATATAGGCTAATGTTTACCGTGATGGACGACACGCAAGCGGAACCGCAGGCAAAAACTAGTTGATAATATGTTAATAATTTAAAATCACTTTCTTTTTCTTGCAGGATATGTCTAACCAAACCAAAGCTGACACTTTGAATCTGCCTGCAAATGCTTCCTCCATCAGAGAAAATATCACAGATACCTTTAGGTAAGGGTTATAAGGGATTGACAGCCTCGTTGATCTAGCGGCTGATGCATGCAATTGCCGATGAAGAGGTTTTGGGTTCGAATCCCGGGTCGTGCCAAAAATGTGTTATTTAATTTTTCTGATTACAGAAATACTTAATAACGGAGATGTTCGGAGTTGAACTTCCGTGCCTCAGAGAGCACGTAGAGCATTCGGCCCTGCGTCTGATCTCTCCCCGATCGTGTCGATTAAACGTCCTATCGGATTATGAGAGAGAGGTAACACAGAGTGTACATGTATTTGCGCATACACTTGTGCACTATAATATCTCCTGCGTAGTTTGCGGCAGCGGAGAGCCCGTTGAGACCACCATAGTTGTAAAGGGCTAGGAGAACATTATAAGGGATAAAAACCCTATATACATTACACTTGAATTATTGCTGAATAGACTTGGACAATTTCTGGAAAACTCAAGCTTTCAAGCGTCCCAAATTCCTTATAACCTGCAGGATAATTAGAATACGATTTAAGAACTTGCAAATCTTAATTCAAATTCTCAGTAAGCCCACTATTTCTGAATCGTGCTTTTATTTGCAGAGCTTCTAGGGTCAAACAAACGTACTTATCACGAGCCTGCCGGACTCATCTCTCTGAATTAACTTTATGTAATTTTCTTGAAATAAACTTTCATCAGAGATCAGACGTATTTTCTGATTAATTTTTAAAACTTCCATTTCTTTACAAAGTTATTCCCAAAGACTGCAACATGAAAGATGTTACACATTCAAAAATATTTGCTGCTTACAATTCTGAATAGTATAAATTACCCACGTTCAAAATTTTCATTTTCTTATTTACGATCTTGTCTCCAGCTGTGAAAACCGGACTTATGGTTACTACGCAGACGTGGACAACGAATGTCAAGTGTTCCACGTGTGTGTGCCCACGCAAACGCCATCAGGTCGCAATATCACGTATAGATATAGCTTCATCTGTCCAAATGAAACCATATTTAATCAGGTAAGTAATAGATATAAATATATTCGATTATAAAAGAAGAGGTCCAACACAAAAGGAGATCACGACCTCCGGCCAGGCAAGGAGATCATGTCTGACCGCTGCCCAGCGGTTGATGTTTGTATATGTATATGATAACGTGCGATTCAGGATTGGTATTATAGTTCAATGTATCTTCGGTAGATGGCGCTGTAATGTGTTTTTCTTGTTGCGTTGTATGTGGAAGTGACCATAATGTTCAATATTTGTGTAGTAATTTCGATCTTCCTTTTATCATTTGCATTGGTTTTTACTTAGTGATAGGTTCATCCCAATCAAATTATAAGAAATCATTTATACAAATATTATTAAGCTGAAGAGTTTGTTTGTTTAGATAAATGCGCTAATCTCAGCAAATATTACTTTGGCTTGAAAAATTCTATCAGCATTAGAGTATCATTAAAAAATGTTTTAAAAATGTGGAAGATATTTATTTTGCGTGCGCTGCATAAATGTTTATGATGATATGATTTAAAAGATGTAAAATATAATCTTAATGAAAAATGGTCTTAGGTGATTTTACATTTTTGCATTTATTTTCGCAAAGTAATACGACATAATTAAACACAATAGTATCTATTTAGAATTAATAATCAAAGCATAATTTGCTATCATTATTTTTGAATTTTCAGGAGGTGTTGACCTGCACCAGACCCATCGATTCCATCCCCTGCGAAGAGTCTCCTAACTTCTACCACTTGAACGAAGAAATTGGTAAGGAATCAAACAAAACCGCCGAACCAGAAAAGAAAGAAAGCAGAAAGACACAGAAGCGAAAAGAAGTGAAAAGAAAAGAAAACATCGTGATGGAGAACTTCATAAAAGATATTGTTAAAGATGAATTAAAAGAAAAATTAGAAGAATTTGAATTTGGAATAAAAAATACAGAAGTAGCAGATAGTCCTATATTAATAGAAACAGTAATTGAAGATGTAGATGCAATGAGTAGTCAAGAAGAGAAAGAAAAAGAAGAAGAAATGGATAGAATGATAATGGAAAGAAATATGCGACAAGAGAGGCAGATGCGGAGAGGCAGTTTAAGGTTTAAAAGTGATGTATAAATGGCTAAAAACAGATTTTCCGTTACTTTTTGACCTCAGCGATGAAATAAATGATAGATTTGAGGAATCCATATTGATTTCTTGACGATTTGTTTAGATTTTAATTAAATAGCTTTTTCACTGCGATACTGTTTAAGGAAAAAACTGTGTTGGAAAACAATTGAGTATTATTTTTCTTTCAGATGTTTCTATAGTTTTTCTAATAGTAAATTTGTATTTGTATGTTATACATATAATGTGTAATATTCGACATTTCACACGCGCTTCCCAGGATTCCTGAGGCCTTAGTTTGAGATTGTACCAAGAGATCTCTATCGTCACGATGACCATATTCGGAGTAGCGATTGGCTCGCTCGGAATCCTTGATTAATCGCAATGCCGAACGAGCTTGCCGTGGAATTCAACTCCAACAAGGTCTTTTTCGTCATCAGAGAATAGCTGAGATAAAACATATCAAAAACACTCCAGATTAATGCAGTTGCTCTCCCAACCAATATTAAGTAAAAAAAAATAATTAAGTGCCTATGATTTAATGTGTTAGGTACTGTGTTTCTTATCATTTAAGTTTCCTCGTGGCCAATTTACTTTATTATCGGAGTATATCAATGTTATTGTAAATAAAATCTTCGACGTAATAAGATTAAGATTTTTTTTTGTTCATGTAATCCATACTCATATTATAAGGAGTTAAATTTTGTGAGTTTAGTGGCGAAAATTTCTGAACCTATTAAGTTTAAATTTTTAAAATTCTTTTACTTATAGAAAGTCACATTATTTGTGATTGTTATCAGCTATTTATTCCCTAATTACTGCGATATTCGATACCACGTGATCCGAACTTAAAGCCAATGCTCCCTCTGTGGCACAGTGGTAGCGTATGTGACTGCTGTGTTTGAGGTCTCGGGATCGTTTCCCGGCTCAGACCAAATGTTGGTATGATCTGCAAATATTTATTTCGGAGTTTGGGTGTTTGCTTATATCAGTAATTTAGTACCCATAACACAAGCTCTGCTAAGCTTCGGGCTAGATGGCGTTGTTTGTAAGATGTCCGAAATAATTATTTATTTATTAACTCCATGACAAGCTGCCCGGTTTCTAATGATTTAATTTACAGCAATCCTGTTATAGAGGTTGATTATAGCTTGGAATAGTATACTATCACTTACTACGTAACTAGGTTATTACTAGAGAATGTTCCGTGCGTAAAGACGGCCGATGTAATTAAAGACATAAAGTTATGTATCATGTTTACTAATTTAATGATAATAAATAAATAGTTATGATATATTGAAGTACTGTGGAAGAGCCACGCTTCGGCATAAATGGGCCGGCTCGACCGGAGTGATACCACGGCTTCACAGAAAACCGGTGTGAAACCGCGCTTGCGCTGTGTTTTACCGAGCGAGTGAGGATACCGGTAGCCCATACCCCAACCACTCTTCCCATCCCCATTCTCCTTCCCATCCCCATTCTCCTTCCCATCCCCCAAAGGCCGGCAACGCACCTGGGACATCTCTGGTGTTGTAGATGTCCATGGGCGGCAGTAATCGCTTAACATCAGGTGATACGTCTTCTGGTTAGCCCGTGACTCCAAAAAAAAAATTGGCGAAGCAAAGAAGTCATTGGATGAGTTATGGAGGCAGTTTAAACGGGAGGTTCTAGTCCACCCTCTAATACTGTGTGAAAGGAACGCACCCCCCCTCTACTAGTCCGCCAACCCTCTAATAGCCTCGGTAAATGTTTCGGCTTTACGTCACGTAACGTAGGACGTCCGAAGTCTGGTAGGGTAATTATTTGCGCAAAAAAAAAGATATTTTTCAGACATAAATATATTTCGGACATTTTATTTATCTTTTAAAAGACAACTCCCGCATTAGGAATATACATTCCTGCGTCGTGGGGATCTTTTAAACAAACATGAAACGGACACAAAGTACACCCAGACTGAGAACAACAATTTATGGACCACACAAAGTGTTGTCCCATGTAGGATTTGAACCCACAACACTTGGCGCAGTAGGAAGCGGTGTGGCGATCACTGAAACCACTAGGCCAACCATGTAGTCAGAGTTTATTACACACAACTAAGCAGAGCTTGTGTTGTGGGTACTAAACAAATGATATAAATACATATATACTTTTTTTGTAAATACATAATTATTATACACAGGAAACACCCAAACTCCGTAACAAATATTTGCAGATCATACAAACATTTGGTTCGATTCTGGAATCGAGCCCGAAACTTCATAATCAGCAGTCGCATACGCCATCCGCTAGATCAACGGCAGATAAAAGATGGCCGAGGATCGATCCAAGTGGCGTTGGAGAAGGAAATGTCTACGATAAGTATAACGAAGACTGTGTTATAAGTCATTAATGAATTCCAAAACAAAAAAAAACACTTAATTTATAATTATAAAGACAGACATATACACACACGGTCGCCTGATCCTAGTCTAGACAGAGCTTGTACTGAAATCAGACGAATTATACTAAAACTGTACATTCATGGATAATGGTAAAAAAAATGTATTTAAGTACAGCACAGGACCTTGGAGTAAGGCAATGTACTGTAAACCTAGCTCTGGGAGGGGTCTGGATGTCGTAAGAAAGCGGTTCCCGGATCGCTCTCGTCTCAGGCGCAGAGTGGCACACCGTGTGGTTTTTGTCGTTTCGATTCCGACACACCACCCCGCCGAAAACCCGGTGGGGTGAAGGCCCGAGGAGGTTTCCACAAGTAAAAAAAAACAATGTCTAGCATTGAACGTCTTTGGACTAAGAAAAAGAAGAAAAAAAAACGGTAGAACAATTATTGTCTTTCGTTGTACTACATTTCTCTTAGAAAATGACAGATGGATAGATAGATAACTCTTTATTTGTACACCGTATTACAGTTTTACAAGAGAGTACAGAAAACGATAAAAATGATATTGATACATAAATTTATAAATCATAATTATTCATTAAGCTCTTTATCAGACACTCGATTAGTTTTTGCGTGAAAAAACCCTCCATTTTAGCACTACCCAAAACATACACAACTACGTTAATACACCCTAAAAACATTATACCTCTTCTGGCCCAGCCGGATAAAATAGAGGTACTATTCTACCATCAGGTCAATAATTAATTGCTTTAAAGAATAGTTTGATTGGAATCCACAAACTAAATCATATTACACGGTGTTTGATACACTATCATTGCGCAGAAATCTTATTAATTCTTATCAGACGTTTTAAATACATTTTCATGGCTGATTTCATACCAAAATTTACTTCGTACGAATAAAATTCCAGCACCGTTTAATTACTAGCACACACTCAAAAATGTTTGAATAATCATGTTAATAATCTTCACTGTTATTTTGTCAACTGCTTTAGCCAATAGTCATGAAAAATACATTGATCTCTTACCTGAGGAAGAGAAACAAGAGTTCTTGGATAAGGTCGCGAGAAGAATATTAGATACAGTAGATATTTCAGAGAATAGGGATAAATCTAGCAAAGAACTCAATGATCAGGAATTAAAAGAGCATGATCAATTTGTGCAAGACATACTGAAAGAAGAATCGGGACATATCAGAGAGCGTAGAGCTGATAGAAAAAAAGACGATGAAGTTGAAGTTAGTGAAACGTTTGAGCAAATAGAAAATCGCAGAAGCAGCGATGATGAAAATAATACAAGTGAACATTTAGAAGTCCATCCTTTGAAAATAGAGAGTTATACAAAAAATGTTGACAAAACTGATAAATCTGACAATGCGAGTTTTGCTTATGGAATAAAACAAAGAAGTAATGATGTCGCGATACAAGAAAGTTCTAAGGATTATACTGCAGTTGAAATAGTTACTGATAAAGTACTGCCTTTGCAACAGGGATCATCAGATACCGTTGGAGGGAGTGATGAACCTAAAGCTAATGTACGTACCAAAAAAATAAGAAAGCAAAGAATGAAAAAACGAGAGCCAAATGAAATAAAAACATCAACTGTAGATATTAAAACAAAACAGACAAAATACATAGAACCAACCACTACAATTGAAGTTTTAAAACATGGAAAAACAAATATCACTACACCTGAATCTAATGTATTAAAAAAAGAAAATACAATGCCTAATACCAGTTTAGGTAACAAAAATAATTCAAATTCAAATAAACAACGTGAACCAAAACCCACTACAGAATTCCCATCAAAGCAAGATAGAAATATTGATATATTGACCAGCACAACTGCGACAAGTGAGACTCATGCAACTGACAGAATCTTAGCAAGTGAAATAAACTCTAAAACTTTAGTAACATCTGATGAATATTCTACCATAAAACCGTCACCCAGTAGTACCATTATCAATTCTTTAACTGATGATACTACAAAAGATATTTTTATTGATTTCGCAACTTATCTGACTAATACAAAATCATCTGATTTAAACAAATTTACAACACGATCACCAAAAGTATTAAAACCTAAAAGTCCGGCGACTAAAAGTCCGATGAAACTTTCAACAAAAAAACCACCAATAATTGTATTGAAACCAAGAACAAAGAAAACTACAAATATACCAGGTCTGAGCGAAAAAAATATTGAAGCGACGCTAACTAAGAAAATTATAAAAATTAAAAAGAAATCAGAAAACACTACTATCATTACATATTTTTCTGGTAACGCTTTGAAAAAACACAAATCAGAAGTGGACTTGAATATGCAAAAACCGAATTTTCAAGATACATTTGAAAAGTACACAAGTTTAAAACCTTATCAAGTTTTTGAAATCCGTAAGTAGATAATTAAGTAAGTAGGTAATTTCTCTTTGTTCTTTTTTTGGTATAAAGGACTAAGGATAGGTTATTCGATTATAAAATAAGCCTGAATCATTTAGTCAAGGATCAAAACAGTCTTAATCTGGACGACGACAACTCAATTAAATATAATATGGTTTTAAAATCTTTAAAAAAACTCTATGGTTTAAATTTTAACAACCATAAAATTAATTAACAACATTTTTCCTTTAGCGTGGTCTGACTCGTCACAAGAAAAACCATTTTTGAGAAACCCAGAACCTATGCAAGACCAACCATATTTCGTTCCTGTCTACAAATATTCGCCAAACTATGCATTTTATAATCCAACCAACCGCCGTGGGCCTAACGTTGTAGAAGAAAATTCATTAGAACTTGACGCTTTTCCACTGAGAAAAGGAAAAAAGGAAGGGGAAAAGCCTGAAGCAAACGAATTCATATTACAGTTGAATGATGAATTGAGAAAATTTGGAGCGTATAAAAAGAAACCAGAGGTATATGCTAAAGAAACTGTAGCTACAACGACCCCTGGTAACAGAGAAGACTCTAAAGAAAAAACGGTAATGCAACTTCCAGATTCCTATGAAAATCTTCATCCCTATAACGGTATGAATAATGGTTTAAAAACTCATATAAAAGCCATAAGAGATGTTCTCTTTAAAAAAAAGGTTTACCATAAATCGGATACACCTAAAGCGAACCATATAAAGTTTTTATATGCTAACAAATCTCTCCCAAGCGGACTGGAACAGTCTGACGAGGATGAGTTTCCCATACTCAGAAATAACTATGTACGTAACAGAGATTTTAACAAAAATTATTATTTTAAAGCCTTGCAACGGTTACAGGATCCAAACAGTAATGAGGTGCACGACATGAATGAATTATTAATAATAAGTCATGCAAATGACAAATCACACGAGGACCATACAGCTGAACATAAATATGAAGTTTTTAAAGATGAACATAGTAGTATGAATACAATATCAAATATACTTAATGTGACAGACGAAACAGATGTTATAACAACGTTGGAAAAACTTCAGAAATTAAATTTGAAGCTAATGAGAAGGAATGAGGACATTAAGCTTGGTATATATATGAAAGTGTTGAAGGAAATGATACAAATGAACAGTAATTCTTTGAAACAGTACGATTGGTTGGCAACGACTGTGCAGACACGGTCGGCTTTGAATAAACTGTCTGTATTAATGTAAGTAATCTTAAAAATATTTTGTAATTGTTTAAGCTATATCTTCATTTACTTTTACTCTTCCACGATCGATCTTAAAAATACTACCGCATTGTCTTATGTTTTTTGCAATGAAAATTTATATTCAGTCATTACTTTTAAGTAAGAAATTCTCTGGACTGATATTAAGAATTTCTTGTAAGAAGAAGCCAACAGCAGCCCGACCCGGGAATCGAACCCGAGACCTCTTGATCTGCAGTCGCTCACGCTAACCACTAGACCAACGTGGCAGTCAAATTGCTATGATCTAAATATTGTCTATAAATTTATAACCAAGTGCACTAAAAAAAACTATACTAAAAACTTTGTGCCCCTTTTAACAATGATTACGAACGGAGGAGAATGAAATTTAGCAGGGTTAAAGTTTATGTAGTGGAGGAGTGCAGAAAACCTAAGTCATAAAAAGAAATTAAATAAAAATGATTGTATTTCGACGGTGATCTCTAGTACTTTTAATAATTTTTATTTTATTTTATTTTATTTTACATTTTTTTGGAATACCAACAGCATATAAATACACTTTCTAGATCCTAAAATTAATAACTACACAGCTATTGACAGGCATTCGCAAATAGGTTTCAAACATGAAGAAATACATAAAAGAGAAAATATAAAGAAGATAAATGTAACAAAAACTAAAAGATACATACACCAATGATTATGTCTGATCTACGAGTTTATCATATCCGCATCGGAGCCAAAAAAATCTGAGGTGTATATTTTTTTCACCTGCGATGGCCTCAATCCGAATATGTCAAACCCGTCATTCCTTTTACTTAAGTCATTCACCAATCTACCTGCGCGAACAATAAATGAGTTTTGTCGATAGTTAGTGTTGGCTCTACGTAATGCCATAGGTTGATAATGTCGGACTGGTGGTGAGTGCGAGACCGGTGGCCCATGATGCGAGGGTATACTCGATTGCCAGCACGCCGAGCCATGATGTGCCATTATAATGTCCGTGGTGAGGCGCGATATCACGAGGCAGCCTCCCAGAGTGGTTAGCCGTAATCGGGCCCTTTTCCCTGGGTGGCCAATGGCACCACCGTTTCTCAGGATCTCCCTGATCAGCAGTTCGATCCACTCTACTCTCACCATGAGTCCACGAGCATTCCAATGCTCATTATTACCTTTTTTATTACCTGCAGAATTTCATTGAGTATATGCCTCATTTTTCATTAGCGAGGTTAGCAAAGGAATTAGACCCTCCTTTACTATTGGTACTTTAAGGGTAGCAACACGCAATGCATCTTGCAAGTGCCCATCAGGTAATCTACCTGCTTTACAAATAATTAGCTGAGCCCCGTGGTGTTGCGGAACAACAAAAAACCGCGGGCAACACCGCGGGGCAAAGCTAGGCTAAAAAAGTATTCAAAATTACTCCTCTGTCTAATAAAAGTAGCCTAAGGTACTCATTATATCATCAGTTACGTGTCAGTAAAAGTACCGCCAAATAATATATAAATAATGTAATTTTGGTCTATGTACTGTGTACATATATATGCAGTTACTAAAAAGAGGTTATTTGAATATTACAAACAGACACCCCAATTTTATTAATTTGTATAGAAGATGTAAAGATTCAAATTATAACAAGCACCAGGAGAAGAACATCCAATTATGATTTCTTTTGTTACAGAGAACGAAAGAGGAATTCAGAACCAATACACCCAGCTGATGTGCAAATATTGAAATATGCAATTTTTATTCACAACTTTTCTTTACAATTAAGAGGAGCTAATGAAATCAAGCAAAAGTTGAGGATAAAGGAGAAAGTCCTTTCGAGAGGTAAGCAGAAGAAACACAAAAAAGAAAAAGGATTAATATACAGAGCTTGGTTGTTGAAGAGAACGCTGCTACCTGATTTGACTGGAGGTGCTGGGCTTAACAATTTACAAGAGTTTCTTCTGGATGTAGAAGATGCTTTATTTGATGTAAGTAATTATTTAAGGATTAAATATTTTTTTATAATATAGCAAGTTCATATGCAGACGAATCACCTGATGGTAAGTTAATATCGTTAACCATGGGGACCAGCAGAGGTGCTGCCATCCAACTGCAATACATATGACTTCAAGAACCACTGTTGCATGCGTTATACTGCCTTGCGACTGCCTCGGTGGCACAGGTGGTAGTATAAGCGACTGCTGTACTTGAGGTCTCGGATTCGATTCCCAGGTCGGACCAAATCTTTGTATGATCTGCAAATATTTGTTTCGGAGTTTGGGTGTTTTCTATGTGCCATATGTGTGTATTTACAAAAAAGGTATATATGTATTTATATCAGTTGTCTGGTACCCATAACACATACTCTGCTTAGCTTGGGACTGGATAGCGTTGTGCGTTAGATATCCAAAATGTTTATAATTATTATTATACTAAGTTTCTAATATATATTTCCGACAATTGTGTCAACATAACTTGCATGTGTAACAGAGAAAGAAATATATTTCATAGACATAGAAGGCATTGAAAACAATCTTTAATCAATCGAGATGATATTTGAAGAAGATTTATTTCGAGTACGATATGAATGTGTGGTATTGCCCAGGGAAGACAATATCAAATTAATACATAATCGCGCTATGTTTTCAGTTACACGAGGCTATAACGAACATAGCTAAGATAACAAGTTTTAAGAAACAGAATTGGTTCGAGAACATTAAAGAGCTATATTTGACGACAGACGAGAAACATCTGCGAGAAATACTCCTACATTTATCATTCTCTAGACTAGTTGACTTGATTGAAAAGAGCTGTGAAAATGGTTTAGAAAAGGATTTTATACAATATATGAAATCCCATAAACTAGAATCCAAAAGAACTTTAGAAGAGATATTATTTGTATTAAATATTTTAGATCAGATTAAAAATAATTTGGAATAGAATTTTAGACTTTCTTTGCTTTAGATCATGTAAAGGTTTTGATAGCTAATTCATTGATTCAATTACCATTAAAGAAATGAAATCATATGATGGTTATAGAATAATAATATACAGTGCAACTTTTCAATGCGAAATCACGAAAATAATGTAGATATTCTTAACAAACAAATAAAATTTCAGTGGAGTTCACTAGGTATGTATCCTAGGGCCTACTTTACAATATTTTGCCAAGTCGCTTTTAGTAATAACGGTTATGATTAAAAAGCGGTCAATATTTATTTTCATTAAGAATTAGTATATAATTCACTTAATATGAGAAGATGACTAATACACAGATATATATTACTTGAGAGCATACATATAAAGTAGTACAATATAATATTTCTTTCAACTGCTACCTCACTGTGACCATAGACGGACGCTTGCGCTTGTTTAGACGGTGCGCTTCAATCAAATCGTCAGCCTATCGCAGTCCACTGCTGGAAAGGGGCCTCTCCAATTTCACGCCACTTAGTTCTATGGCTTCTCGCATCCAGCTCCCGCCAGCCGTTCTGCGCAAATCATCGCTCCACCTGGCCTGTGGACGTCCTACACTACGTTTGCCGAGACGCGGTCTCCACTCAAGAACTCGTTTACCCCAACGGTTATCGGTTCTTCAGCAAATGTGGCCAGCCCACTGACACTTCAGCTTGCTAATCCTGTGGGCTACGTCGATGACCTTGGTTCTTTGTCGGATCACCTCGTTTCTGATGCGATCCCTTAGAGAAACGCCGAGCATTGCCCTCTCCACAGCACGCTGAGCGACTTTAATCGAGAAGCGCTTCACTAGAAGCGACATTTTAATCTATATATGTATATATAAAAGAGGAAGATGACTCAATGAATAAGATACCCAGAGATCAACACACATCGGCAGAGGTAAAACAGGGAACGAAAATATCTACTCTAAAAATTAGACAAAAACTAGTTTTGATATAACTTTTTTATAATGATGGTAATGGTCCAGTAATTCAAAATAATTATTGATAAAGTTTTCGACTTTATTATTATTTATTAAACTAAAACGTAATTTTTTCTAATAGATATCACAACTTGAAAATTTTATACGTTTGGTTTTTGATGATATATAATCTTTAAGCATTTTTTTAAAAAAGAAGAGTTGGTATTCAGCTCCCTTACATCTTTAGGAAGCTTGTTATATAACTGCGAGCATGAAATTCTTTCTAGCTTAGTTATTGCGGGAGGCAAAAGAAAAAAAATCAATTTTTATGACAACATCTTTTGTAGATATTTATGTTATTTATCAACCTTACAAATTATTCGAGCGGACGTATCGCCTCTCATCATAATATCCGCCGCCCATGGACACCCGCAAAACCAGAGACGTCATAAGTGCATTGACAGACTTTGGGAGATAGGGAGGGGTTGGACTTGTTATGGGCCTCCGGTATCCTGACGCATTGTTTCACACCGGTTTTTTGTGAGACCGTGGTATTATCAGGTCGAGCCCGCCCATGCACGCCGAAGCGTGGCTCTCACAGTAAATACAAATTACCATCGTCCGTTTTTACCTCAAATGGTAGTTGATTTCTAAAGTTACATTATTAGTTCACCTCCACACCAGAGAGCATACTTTTTTAATTTCAAGTCTCTTTCTTATATACTAGCGTTTAAACTTTCGTGTTTCATGATATAATAATTATTTTCAAGGGAATTAACGCGATCACTTATTTAAAGGTATTACATACCTCTGATTTGCATGACGTTTCGACTAGGTTGCACTTGCCCCTTACTTCACCGGATGGCGTAAGAAAGCGGTTCCCGGATTTCTCCCGTCTCAGGCGCAGAGTGGCACAACGTGTGGTTTTAGTCGGTTCGATTCCGACACACCGCCCCGCCGCAAACCCCGGTGGGGTGAAGGCCCGAGGGGGCTTTCACACGAAAAAAAAATTTCATACACACTCCCAACCTCTGATTTACCCCCTTGAGAGCAGACTTTATAAGGAATCAACCTACCAAATTTCAAATTTATAAGGGTTATAGTTTCTAAGATTTCGTAATTAATCAGTGAGTGGTATTTCGCTTTTATATAATTTATAAATTTTAAGATAGAACTAATTAAATGAGAATAAAATGCATGATTATTAAATAAAAGATAAGAAAAATTTTTAAAAACAAACTTTACTATAAAACAAATCGCTTACTGTTATATTCTAAAGTAAATAACTAAAATCACATCATTTTAATATTTTGGTATATATTATTTTTTATTAATTTATCCATACTATGAGGTAACGCCGTTTACATAAAATTACTATATACGAAATACTTTAATACGGGATGAAACCAACCCTACTTTTAACAAGTACATAATTAATTTAAAAAAAACACATCCTTGTTCGGTCCATCCGATTAGGAGCCACGATGCCACAGAGAGACACACACAAATCTGTAACACCCCTATTTAATAGCTCCGGGGGTTAAAAAACCGAACCGACATATACTAAATAAATAAATAAATAAATATTTCGGACATCTAACACACAACGCCATCTAGTCCCAAACTAAGCAGAGCTTGTATTATGGGTACTAGATAACTGATATTAATACATAAATACTTTTTTTTTTTGTAAATAAATACATATTATACATAGAAAACACCCAAACTCCGAAACAAATATTTGTAGATCATACAAACATTTGGTCCGACCCAGGATTCGAACCCGAGACCTCATGGACAGCAGTCGCGTACGCTACCACTGCGCCACCGAGGCAGTTATATATACTGCCATCTACTGGTTTTCAAAATCGTAAACTTTTCGCACAACGAATCGCATCTAGAACCTTGCAATCGCACTTAAATATAACTAAACTAATACGACGGAACCATAAAGACATTAAATTCCCAAAGTGTTTGATGGCTCGGATTTTACAATAATATAATAATTATTATATATCTAGCCTCTTTGTATATAAAATTCAATTATATATTGAATAATAAAAACTTACATACTTACAAAAACTTGCATTGTCGCAAATCAAACACAGATAAATATACCGGAATTGATATCTTTCAAATTCCGGTATTTTCAGTGTTGATGTTATAACAATAGCCATTTGCAATCTCCGATTGTGAAGGTTGTTAATGGTAAATAAATGAAGAAAATACTAATTTGATTCTAACTCCGTTCAAATACCGGAATTCTAGATATGGTCAAGACTGTTACTCTATTAAAATATGTATTATTTTTGGTATTAAAAAAATAATTCATCTTATAGAAAACTAATTATTTTTATATATTACAGCTTATAATAAATACAACATAAACTATTTTATTATCTTAACATACTGGAATGATAGTAGTACTTGAGCCTAATTTGATAAAAATATATATTCACATGATTTTAGAAATATTTAAGCTTTTAAATAAGATTCAATTTAATCTCTAGACATTTTGATATAAAAATATTTCTAAATAATATTATAAATTGGGCTTGGTATCATAATAACTATTGTGAAACAAAGTCCTCCAACGCGTCTGTCAGTCTGTTCGCGATAAACTCAAAAGTTACTGCATGGATTCACTTTACCAATAGGTAGAGAGATTTTTGAAGAAGGTTGTCGTAAATAATTTATTAAATTTTTAAGAATATAGATTAAAATATAACAGTATTTATTGAAGACATCGGAAAAAAATTAAAAGTTAAGCAGGGCTGGTTGCTAGTTCCTTACAAGTCTAAGTTAGGAAGCAATTATACAACTTACATACATAATACATGAAATATTATATTTAATTCTCGTGTCACGTTGTTTCTCACGATGAACTCCGAAACTATTCTACTTTTTTAGACTTTTACTTTTTTTGTGTGTGTTCTTTTAGACCAATAAGAACGGAACATGATTGACAAGAGACACATTCGAACTTGGGTCAACTAGTATTTATATATATATTTAACTAATTTGGCTCAAGTATATACATACATATATTATGTATACACTAACTATAATCTTATTTAATACAAAAATATACAAACATCGGAATACCAGTACATATACCGGATTCTCTAAAATCCGGTATTCCTATTTTTTTGTAATAACTGAACCATATACAGTAAATCAAGAATGTTAACATATAGCTTGCAAGGTAAGTGGTTTCCGACGACTATCATGTAATAATTTTCCTCGTTTTTGGTATAAATTATACAGTATGTTTCAGAAACAGAATTAGCCTTTTTTGTAACCCTCTGTGTATGATACTGGAACCGTTATCTAAAAGAACGAATACCAGGAAAATCCAGGAAAATCCTTTGTTATTGGAATATAGCACTAACTTTTATGTTTGGCTTAAGGTACTAATCTCAGAAACTACTGGATCGTAATGAATAATTCTTAAGTGTTGGATCAGGCCAATCATAAACTAAAAATGTCACAAAACTTTTAGTCGTTTTGAGAGACACAATCGAAGCTCGTCGTGTATATAGTTCTAACTTCAATTCTTCTCTTCTTCTTCTTATAATGTTCTTCTTTTTAATTCTTCTTGATATAACTATGCTTCTGTTTCTAAATCCGCTTCTATTTCTTCTGGAGTTCTAAGGTCAATTGCGAAGCGTTTTTTCATACTTGGCGGTCGTTCATCTAGAACTGGAAATAAAGGTATTTATTAATTCTATTTTTCATTATTGGTGAAATTGACGGTGATAAGTGCCGTGTATACTTTCATATATATATTTAATGAAAAGGAGTTAATTTGGAAATACAAACAGACACTTATTTTTTATTTATTTGTATAAGTAACAATGTGTGTGCGTCAATAATCTTATTGATGATAAAGTTAATGTGATTGATGTACGAGTTTTATCACTGTAAAGTTTCAATTAAATCCGTTCAGCGGTTTTGAGTGAAAGAGTGACAAATATCCCCAAGTAACATACAGACTAGTATCTAATATTAGTTAGGAGTTACGTACCATTATTTGCTTGCATTTCTTTCACTCTTCTAGAATAATCCTGAAAGGCAGCAGCAAGGGAATATGTCAATCGTCTTGCCGCATTTCTGGAAAATATCCAAAGACTCTATTAAAGGATTTTTTTTTGTTTCGAAGTATTTACTAAATAGGTTAACAGGTCGGTGGCAGGTCAGGCAGAAGTATCTTTATTTTCGATCTATCCATTTAAGTATAATATTCCTATACCTGCCTGGTTCGTCTAGGTATCCGTCACCCATCCAGGTACTGACCGCAGAATACATACTGCGGACAGGGTACTGAATCAACAGACAGACGTGGTGATAACAGTCATGAAGCGTAGTTGGAGGGCTTCGTGCGGCTAAAAAACATCCAACGGCAAGATACGTAGCCACAAAATATTTCTTGCCAGTCCCCAACCCGCACTTGGCCAGCGTAGGGACGTATGGCCTTAACCCTCTCCTGATAGGAACACCCGAGCCCACCAGTGCGACATTATGGGTTGTTAATGATGATTGATAACTTCAATTTTACTTATTTGTATATATAAAATTCCAGTTCATCAATCTAAGATAATAAATATTTCTCACGTTAAAGATGAAGATATTTCTTTATAAAATAGGTTATCTTCTAAACTGGGTTAGTTTTATCTATTGATAAATATGATACAGAGTATGATGGACAGTAAATATATTGGGAAATATTATAGCTACATATATCGGTGTACGCAGAGTCAGGCGCGGTTCTAAAGGGGGTGGGGAGGGGTCACAGGAGGGGGACATGAAATAAAGATTGGTACGTGACAATATTTACCTGGATTCACAGACAAAAGCGTGGCACTCGAAAGGGTTCAATCCTTTCACATCTGCGTTGTCCTTCACAATAATCATAGAGAAGACCCTGGTGTACACCAGGTCCTGTACTCCGTAAGAGATGGACTCGATATTGAAGAATACTGACATATGTTCGAATTCATCTTTTTTTGTCCCTTGGTTCGCTGTCTCCAGGTGGACTCCATCCACTGTCACTGTTAGTTTTACTATGGGTAGAATTTGACCTGGAATTGAAGTAAAAGCCTACATCTTAAAAATCTTGTGACGTCATTTAGGTAAATAAAAAAAATAGGTTAGCGCCATCTAGCGAAAAAAAAAATTGCATTTTGATAACTTGTTTTGTTTTATTTGTTTTCAAAAGATAAATCTACTTAGAACAACCTTTAGTGGATCAAATAAAGCGTCAACTCTTGTGAAGCTTAAACTTAAAACACGCAGAGCAACAGAACGCGGCATGGTGGTCGCGTAAATCCCTATGCCACGTAACTACACCATAAAAGTGCCGCCTAACATAACAGCAGGAATTAGGTAAAATAATATGTCGTCACTAGATGGCGCTTATCTATATTTTTGCCTTAAGTAAATGTAAACATTGAGTTATTTTCTTACCAGGTGGCAGGGCTTTGGCGGCAGCTACCATTAAATCAACTGGTTTTCTGGTGTGCTTGATACCCCATAGACCTCGGGCATCGCTCTGACCCAGGTATTTGGCCTGAAATCATAAAAAAATGTTTATTCACCAATAATTATTGAATCTTCTTCCTAGATTCATCATTCATCCCTTGATTAGTTGGGTCGGCTACTAGATCAACCTGTTTAACCTGCATGTCTGTTTTCCCACAGAGCGACTGGCTTCGGACCTCCGCAACACTAAGATAGAATTGAATTCGAAGATTGAACTAGTTGTTAGTGTATTTGAGTTCACCAACTTCCCAATAACGATAGATGTTCATGGCAACCGACACCTAAGGCTTATCGTGCTTTTCGAGGCAAGTGCATGAGATGTTGCTAACTCAAAAGCCAACAACACTTTTGATCTGACCCGGGGATCAAACACGATACCTTTTGATCGCCTGTTACATACGCTATCAGCTAGCTTGACTAACGAGGCAGTTACATCAATAATTGTATAGGGTTTGTGAAACTTTGCAATTATTCTATTCAATTTTTTGTTTCATGCATGTACTTTATGGCTCTTTAGCAGCAAAATGTATGCATGTCTCCAGTAGGTCAGGGTCTGCTGGAAAGTCTAAGACCGCTAATTACCACCATAAAATAGTGTTCGATTCGATTAACTACCCGTAAAAAGGTTCTATGTGTAACCTTTCACTTTTATAACAGTTTGTAAGCATATCACGCTAGGCTTTCTTTTGCCTCCAAGCCTTCGGTACTTAGGACCTTTATTATATAATCGTGTTATGAATATCAATTATTATTTATTTGTCTGACGAATGGGGTATTGGTTAAGTGGTTAGAGATGCTGACTATTAGGATGGAGGTGTAGATAAGGTATTTCTACCAGTGTATCGTTGGGTGGTGCTGAAATGAGCGAGATGGTGCACAACACTTTAGTTAAGACTTGAACGCAATTCAGAAATTACTGAATAACTGAAACTGAAATTAATGAGTAATCCGCTGCACCAACTTTGAAAATTATTTTACCAATAGAAAATCACGTAATTTGTGTCACAGGCTATTTATTAACTGGAAACATGTTAATTTGCTCATGTTTGATAGATAGGGAATGAAATGAAATAAATAAAAAAATGGTAGTAATGGTACATTGTAACTAGTAAAAAAACAAGCCTCGCCACTCAGCTCTTCTACCGTAAAACCCATGTGAGATCCACGTCATACCAAGTTCAATAAATATATTGACGTGGTTATCGCATGAAAACATAATTTATCTGACAAGTATATATTACATATATTAAATTAGATTGTTGGATGATGTAGAATCACTATTCAAATGGAATGAAATTTGTAATATACTGTGTTTTTTTATGGAATAGTATCCAAACGAGCAGATGTATCCCCTGATGGTAAGCGATGCCGGCCATGGACACCCGCTACGCCAGAGGCGTCACAAGTGCATTGCCGGCCTTTGGAGGATGGGGGGAGGCTTTAGGTATGGGCCTCCGGTAACCTCACTGAAAACGAGCGCAGTTTCGCACCGGTTTTCTGTGAGGCCGTGCTATCAATCCGGTCTTGATTACGGAAAACGCAGGCTCCTAGTTTTATTCATTACGAAGTTACAGGGGGTTGAAAATGTCCAGAACTGCTTCGAAAAAAAGGATGGTACGTCCATGCCACATTTTACTCGACTTTGGGGCACGATCGTTTTCGTTCTGGTTCTTGGTTCTTCGTGCTTTTCACACGTCCCTTATTAAGCGCATCATGAACACTTTTTTTCATCATCAACAACCCACTGCTGAGCTCGGGTCTCCTCTCAGGAGACGGTTAAGGCCATGCGTCCCCACGCTGGCCAAGTGCGGGTTGGTGACTAGCAAGAATACATTGGGGCTACGTCATATCGCCGTTGGATATTTTTTAACCGCTCGAAGACCTCGCAACTAAGCTTCACGACTGTTATCCTATGATAAAAACCGGGACCGACTGCTTAATGTGTCCTCCGAATCACGGAGATGCTCATGGTAACATGCCACCAGCGGTCACCCAGCTAGGTACTGACCGCGCCGTCATTGCTTGCCCTCGGTGATTGTTTTTACTCACCGACTGCAACTGGGCTATGAGCGCATCACCAATACCCAATGATGCAGAAGCATTATAATAGGCCGCCATAGAGTAGGTCACCATGCTGTATTGTCGCATTGTCTGCAGATGCAATGAGTATGGTGACCACTACTCTTGGATTCTGCTCATGGTTTTCAAGAGGCAGAGTAGTGTCACTTTGGCAGGCTCATATACAAAAAAAAGATCGGTAAATATTTCTCTCTTTTCCAACACTTCCACACACATTCGCTGATTCCTTCCGAGAAATATAATAAATTTATTCATATACATTTTTGTAAGTGAACTATAAGCTATGCATTTAGAAACTTAAACTTTAGAACCCCTGTTCGAGATCAATATCAACATAGTGCGATCAAAGGCATAAATTCACATTTTAGTTTCTTTTTCGTTCCCTAGATGGAGCTATTACAAAACTTAGATCGCGCTATAGTTGGGTTACACGTTTTAGTATAAGATCTACAAACATTATGTATGTGAGATCAATCAAGGCTGGCGTTTAGTTAGGCGATAGCCAATTAAACAGTGGATTTTTACGAACCCACAGATCAGTGCACAGTGGTTTTATTTAAATCCCTACTAGTGTCACACTCCTTTTTTTTACGTTTGGAAACCCCCTCGGGCCTTCACCCTACCGGGATTTGCGGCGGGGCGTTGTGTCTGCATCGAACCGACTAAAACCACACGGTGTGCCAATCTGCGTCTGACACGGGAGGGATCCGTGAACCGCTTTCTTACGCCATCCAGACCCCTCCCAGCGCACTCCGCACTGAAGCGGGCACCGTCTGCTGTTAGAAACTCTCAATATAGGCGACGTACGGCACACGCGTAACGTCACCCCCTCGCGGCTAGTCTTTGAAGCGGATGGAGGGGAAAACCCGTCCCGTCAATCCGCGCCACACTCAGGGCGGCATGAGGCGCTGGCAGGCTCGCCTCCGCCACCCGGTTCGCCAGCGACGGATCGGGTCCGAGTGGAAGTCGTCCTCCCGGGCTTTCTCCGCCGCCTCCTTCTGCGAGATGACTTCCTCGCAGAAGGTCACGACCGCGGTAAAACTGCTCTCGCCACCGGCCATGAAGCGAATGACGGCCGGTAGCGATAGATCTCCTTCGATGACTGCAGTGAGGGCCCGAAGCTGCGGNATGATTTTGCGTGTATTGGAAAAAATACTACAAGTTAGAAGTATCTAACTTCGTCATCAAAAACAGCCTTTAGTAGTCGACTACTGGCCATAGGTCTCTTCTTAGGTAGTGCTAATTCCTGCCACCACGCTTGAACCACCAGCTCCAAAAACCATGTTGATACTCATTTCTTGCAAATGCAAGAAGGGATGTCAGGGAGTCTCTGTATAAGGAAAAGCTGGAATAGAGTGCTTCATTATATGTACTAATTGTGATAATTCATTCCACAACAAGATGGCGATGAGGAGGAAGAAACAGAGCCTATCCTCGAGCAAAAATAAGACGAAATCGAGGAACAAGAAGATTACAACGAAGCTGATGATTCAACTTGGAAGAAATTTCTATGCGTCTCATTTCGCTCCGTGTCCAAAACGATGAACTTTTATAACCTGGTCCATTAAGAATAGCGAAGTGAAGGAGAATGCCCTAAATTTTATGCATTACAAGTGGATTAGGCCTGCTCGGGATACCACAAAAAAAGCGTGCCACTTACTTTGACTGCCTCTGTGGCGCAGTGGTAGCGTACGCGACTGCTGTCCATGAGGTCTCGGGTTCGAATCCTGGGTCGGACCAAATGTTTGTATGATCTGCAAATATTTGTTTCGGAGTTTGGGTGTTTTCTATGTATAATATGTATTTATTTACAAAAAAAAAGTGTATATATGTAATAATATCAGTTGTCTAGTACCCATAGTACAAGCTCTGCTTAGTTTGGGACTAGATGGCGTTGTGTGTTAAAAATGTCCGAAATGTCCGAAATGAAAACCCGTCCCGCCCATCCGCGGCCACACTCAGGGCGGCATGAGGCGCTGGTAGGCGCGCCTCCGCCGTCCGGTTCGCCGGCGGCGGATCGGGTCCGAGTGGAGATCGTCCTCCCGGGCCTTCTCCGCCACCTCCTTCTGCGAGATGACTTCCTCGCAGAAGGTCGCGACCGCGGTAAAACTGCTCTCGCCACCGGCCATGAAGCGAATGACGGCCGGTAGCGATAGATCTCCTTCGATGACTGCAGTGAGGGCCCGAAGCTGCGGCGCCCAAGCGGGGCACACCGCCAGCGTGTGCTGGGTCGAGTCCTCACTGCAGTCGCAGTGGTTGCAGGCGGGACTCAATTCCCTCCTGGCGACCGAGTGCAGGTACTTCCCCAGCAACCGTGCCCGGAAAGCACCTGCGTTAGTCCCAAGGAAAGGGTCCCGTGCTGCCGCCCTGCCCACTCGAGGATAGTATCACAAACTCAGTCCAACGATACCACGTTTGGTATCAAACAACTCCTAATGGATAGACAGATACTTATTAACATTCACACTATACAAACTTCCTATATATGACTAAATATATGTCCCCCCTCAAAAATCAAAGCATCTCTATTGAAAATTTCATTGAAATCGGTGCATTGGTCTAGCCGTGAAAACGTAACAGGCAAACAGATCGACAGAGTTTGGTTAGTGTTCTATGAGCTTTGCATACATGTACACTTACACCTCGTTACCTCGTTGGTCTTGCGGTTGAAGTATCAAGAGGTCTCGGGTTCAAATCCCGGGTCGGGCCAAAAGTCTTATTGAGTTTTTCTGATTATATAAATACTTAATAACGGCTCTAATTTTGGAAGTTGGAGTCTACCCCCGTGCCTCGGAGAGCACGTAAAACTGTCGGTCCAGCGCCTGATCTCTCCATGATCGTGTCGGTTAACTGTTCCATCTGATTATGAGAGAGAGGGCGCTGAGAGTGCACCTATGTTTGCGTACACACTTGTGCACTATAATATCTCCTACGTACGTCTCCTCTCCTACGTGGCTGGTCTCCGTTGAGACTGGCCGCTGTGGCCGCCGTAATCGGCTAGGAGAACATCACACTTGCACCATTTATATCCGAAATGGAAAGGCAGATACTTATTAAACAGTCACATCACAAACTATACTACACTATCTTTATATTACCAAAGTTTTATGTTTAATGTTAAGATTAATCTGATATTACACAAAAACAAACAAGAAAAACTTTTAAAAACTGCAACACGAGTGTGAAAAAACCTTTGATTAATTATTACGAATCTGTTCACCCCTTATTTGTTAAAATTTAAGTTTCGCAGTAGTCAGATAAAAAGTAAATACTCTAAAAAGCATTCTGTATATTAACATCACCGTATAGATTTTAATCAAACCTCCAACAATACTCCATAAAGTACATCGCAATTAGAGCGGCCATCTTGGCAACCGGATATGACGTCACTGTGTATGCATTTGAATCAAACGGTAAATTAACTTGTGTAATGTGGCGGGTTACAAATGGAGCAATGATATTTTTATTTGCAAATGATGATATCATGAATTGGGAGCCCGGCTTCGTTTATACGAATATCTGAGACTTAGGAGTCTGTTTGAAAAGTAACTGTTTTTTTATGATATACCTGGCAAAGGAGGATAGGCCGCATGACGATAAAAAAAATTAAGCAATAAAATTAAATAATTTATTACACCAACACTTTTGCTAAGACTGCCTCGGTGTAGTGGTAACGTAAGTGAGATTTCGGGTTCGATTCCCGGGTCAGATGAAATGTTTGTACATGGGTGTTTTCTATGTATAGAATGTATGTATTTCCAAGAAAATAAAAAAAAGATTTATATCAGATGTCAAGTTCCCATAATACAAGCTCTGCTTAGCTAGCTCAGCTTAACCAATGTCATGTATTTGAAAGACACACGGTCAAAGATCAAAATATTTTATTTACTTACTTGAAAAGTGACAGGCAGATCATCAACGGTGACAGGTCCTTCGTTTTCAGCCATCTTGATTTATGACATCACCTGATACTTCAATGTCCACTGTCTCTTCTTCTCATTTTTTTATCTAGGAGGAGAAAAAATAGGAGGTTATTAAGTTTTCCTAGAAAAATTGTTAAATAAGGACAACGGCCAAAATATGCTAGCCAAGTTGCATTCTACAAATATAAACGTTAGTATAATTTTAGTTACATCATGTAATGTACCTAAAAGTTTGTACGGAGCCCTCGGTGCGCGAGAACAATTCGCACTTGGCCGGTTTTACGTAAATAATTAGCTGCCAAAAGACTCTGCCTGATGGAGAGCATGATCAGAATTTTTGTTATGGAATATTTAGCAAACGAGCAGACGTCTCGCCTGATGGTAAGCGATTACCGCAGTCCATAGACACCCGCAACACCAGAGGCGTCATAAGTGCGTTGCCGGCCTTGAGGGATGGGGAGTAGGATCAGAGGAAGGGTTGGATTATGGGCCTCCAGTATCCTCACTCACTCGGTGAAACACAGCGCAGGCGCTGTTTTACACCGGTTTTCTGCGAGGCCGTGGTATCATTCCGGTCGAACCGGCCCATGCATGCCGAAGCGTGGTCATCATCCTTATTGTGAATGAGGACAATGCAGTATGATGACATTTCTTCGGCGACCTAGTGAGAAAGTTCGTTCACGTGCCACTTAAACAACCCGGGATGTGGAAAAACTTGGGAGGCTCTGAGAATGAAGGGAAAACTTGAATGAACTATATTCATCATCCCTTTAAATTCTTCTTAATTAGGAACAGTCATTGAAGAGTTGGGTCATTCGTCACGGCGCTTAGAAGCCGATACGATTAACAAAACACAGTTTTATATAATTTTTTTATTCATATAACGTGATCAAAGGTACATAATTGTCACCCATTTTTCTTTGTCACTGATAAGAGTATGATAACAAATGACCTTGAGAGTTATTTTATGTTTGTACTAGCGCAGCACGGTGCCTGACTATTAATCAAAGAATTAAATAGCTTATGAATATATTATTTTGCCCGCATGTATGTCTATATACTTTAGCCGTGGGAGAGCCACGCTTCGGCATGAATGGGCCGGCTCGACCGGAGTGATACCACGGCCTCACAGAAAACCGGTGTGAAACAGCGTTTACGCTGTGTTTCATCGAGAGAGTGAGGATACCGGAGGCCCATACCCCAATCTAACGCCCCCTATCCCCCTCACCATCCCCTTTCCCCCCAGGCCGCCATAGTGTGGGTCACCATGCTGCATTGTTCTTTTTCGCATTGAGGATTGGGGACCACCACTCTTGGATTCTGCTCATGCTTTCCATCAGGCAAGGCAGAGTCATTTTGGCAGCTTAAATATAAAAAAAAAAAAATATACCATCTTCCTACTCTTTATTATTCCCAAGATTTGGGATCACCTACTTTTTTTCAACCGGTTTTACCTGAATATCAGTTTTTACACGAAACGACTGGCATCGGACCTCAGCAACCCTCAGGCTGAACTGAATTCGAAGGTTGAACTAATTGTCAGTATATTTGAGGGCAGTGATTTCTCAATAACGATTGCCACAGATGTTCATGACAACCGGGAGCAACGGCTTATTGTGCTCTCCGAGGCACGGGCGGGTAACACCGCCATATTCCATATTCAAGGCTGCTATTAAGAATTTCTTGTAAGAAAAACCCAACAGCGGTTCGACCCAGGAATCGAACTCTAGACCTCTTGATCTGCAGTCGTTTACGCTAACCACTAGACCAACGAGGCAGGCTGCATCAATATCATATATAAACCATATATATATATATATAGTATCCATATATATATATAGTATATATAAACCATAAACTACTGAATTAATTTATATACATAGACTGCCAAAACTATTACCCTCCCTTAGGGGTTTGCCTTAGTCGATAATACAAAATGTAATAAATTACTGAGGGCATTACCTTCGCAAAAAAAGGAGCGTTTGTGCTGTCGTGTTTCGTTGGTGAGTGCAAGACGGGAGGTCCAATGATACAGAAGCATCACTAGGCCGCCACGGTGTGGGT
>PKRV01002826.1:187773-278538 GCA_003709505.1 Hyphantria cunea
ATATATATATATATATATATATATATATATGTGTGTGTGTGTGTGTGTGTATATATATACTTATTATATTTATTTTAAACACCAATGCTACCCATGATTTCCTGTTTCTACAGTCGATCTGTCCATCCAAAGGTTGCCTGTAAGAGATTGCTTTTTAGCGATAAGGCCGCCATTTGTATATGGTCACTATATTGTTTAGCTCAAATAAAACTGTATCAATTGGTGTACAATTGTACAATAAAGATTATTCTATTCTATTCTATATACGAAATCACCGATAATAATCTTTATTTCGATACTACACTCGATGTATTATGGAAACATTATTTTTTGAGATTACTTTTGGCTCCAAAATGCCTAAACTAAATTAAAATATATTTATTTAATCATCACCGACAGCTTTCAATAGCTCACTGCTGGCCATAAGCCTCTCTTAGCAAGTAATTTAATATGTAAAAACGTATTTAATATACGCAACAAATCTGCAAGCTGTTATCATACCTGCGCACGCACCTGTTCCAATATTATCGACGAGGGCCGAGGGGCTCGAATTTAGGGGAACATATGTTTTATCCGTTACCAAGTAGGCAGGTGGGTAAATAAAAAATAAATCAACAATATGTTAGCTGCCATACTTTAAACATGAATATCCAGGCCTTTTTCCAAATGAAGATAGGATCGACTTTAAGTCTACTACTAAATAGTTGAACTTTGATTTTTAACGTGGAATGTATGCTATCAGATCTCTACAACCAAAGTACAAGGCGATATGGCTTTGCTTCGGCATGAATGGACCTTCTCGACTGGAGTGATACCACGTCCTCACAGAAAATGGTTTGAAACAGCGCTTGAACTGTGTTTCACCGAGTGTGTGAGGATACCGAAGGCTCATAACCCCACCCCTTCCCCAATCCCCGAAAAGCCAGCAACGCACTTGTGACGCCTCTGGTGTAGCGGGTGTCCACAGGCAGCGGTTTTCGCGTACCATCAGAAGATACGTCTGCTCGTTTGTTCCCTATTCAGTAAAAGCAAAATATTGAAGTTCTTTACTGCCGCGGTAATCAGACAGAGGACAGTAAGTCAGAAAAGGCTGAAAAATAATGCGTAATTATTTGAAGTGAACTGACTTCTTAGACGCGTTGAGGTTAAGCATTTTTTGGGTGAACAAAACTCATGGAACTCGCGTCATTGTCACCGAACGCTTTCCTTGAGTTATATATATATATACTGTGTACAATGTGTATATATACAAAGATATTTCTCCGTGTATAAAATATCTTGTGTATTGTATTGTCGAGCTATTAGATTATTATTTTCGGTTTATTTTTGGTATGTAAATAGCGTTTACGATCAGGCATTAAAATTTATATTGGTCATTAACACTAAAAACCAAAAATCAAAAATATTAATTACCGTCCCGCCTTATTATTTAAATCTTATCATATTGCTATTTATCTAACAAGAAAATGCACTTCTAATTTACATAAATACGTATAAAACCTAGATATGAAGAAGCTCATATCACTTACATTCCAAATCTTGTATATAAATAAAATTGAATCACTGAAATGTACTTACAGCTTCTGATCGACGGCATCATCTATACTAATATTATAAATGTGAAAGTTTGTGAGGATGTTTGTTACTCTTTCACGCAAAAACTACTGAACCGATTTGGATAAAGCTTTACAGTAATATAGCTGATACATCAGAATAACAAATAGGCTACTATTTGCAGCGATAATCGACTTATACGCGGGCGGAGCCGCGGGCATAAACTAGTATAAATCGTACTAAGTAGTATCGCCGAGAGCGATAAGACCGCCAATTGTTATACATACTTTGTGACTGTTCCTGTTGTACCATTTCTTACTCTGTATATACAATAAAGACAAATAAACTAAATAAATAAATATTTCTTTCTACCTAACAAGTAACAAATAGGTTAACTATTTGTTAGGACAAGGTTTGTGTAGATGAAAATTACAAGGAAGCTGAAAGAGTTATATTTTCTAAGACCTCGACTGTACGTTTTTTTTTTAAAAAGATAACTCCCGCGTTATGAATATACATTCCTGTGTCGCGGGGCTCTTTACAAACATACATGAAACGGACACAAAGTACACCCATACTTAGAACAACAATTTATGGATCACACAAAGTGTTGACCCGTGTAGGATTTGAACCCACAACACTTGGCGCAGTAGGAAGCGGTGTGGCGACGACTGAAACCACTAGGCCATCCGTGTAGTAACGCTACCCATGGAAAACTGACCCAGGCATGAAAAACTAACATAAGTTTTCGGAAATTGATAAAAAATAGTACAAGTAAAATTATAAAAAAACCGATTGCGTCTAAATTTGTCATCTTTATTAAAGTCAGTTTTTTTAAATAGAACATATAAGTTATATATATATATATATATACATAATCACCGTTAAAATTCTTTATTTTGATATCACACTCGATGTATTTTGGAAACATTTTTTTGAGATTACTGCTTTGGGCCAAAAATCATTAACTTTGTTTTTTTTTAAATTTTGATGTACCCAGTGTCACCCTCACGACTAACACGAATCTATTGACACCACTCACATAAAAATATGACAAATCGTTTAGGCTTTAGGGCCAAAGAAACATACTCACATAAACTCGTAATACAGAACCCTCCTTTCGCAGTCGGGTAATAAAGGAATGACCATCTTAAACTTAAGCGATGTAAAAAGACTGTTTCCGGATTTGTAAAGATCTAACAACAAGTAGCGATTGTTGAAGACATACCCTCTTAACGAATTAAGAAACGGTCACCCATCCATAAATAGACTTGGCTAAGATTGCTTAACTTTGCAATGTAACCTACTCGTCTACCACTTATTATATACTAAACTTATTAAACTGTCCTACAGTTTGGCAGACTTCAGACTGTAACATGTGTAATTTAAGTTAAAATAAATTTAAAAAAATATATATATAAAAGTATTATCAGGAAATGTCGTTTGAGTTTTCAACCTTTTTATCCAAAATTAAAAAGACAAAGCCCCGATGCTAAGAACATATACTGTGTAACTGAATACTGTATAAATACACATTAAACGCAGATAAAGAACACCCGGACTCAGAACAAAAATTTGTACATCACACATAGTGCGGTCGAGCCAGCCTATTCGTGCCGAAGCGTGGCTCCATTTTTCACACACCAATTTTTCATACCCCTAAATGATAAGGCTGATCCACCCCTAAATATTTTCTTTATATATAGCAAACCATGTTTACCACGTCAGCTAGTTTTTATATAGTTTTCAAACTCGTGTACAATAGTGAGAAATTACTGCAATACAATACACTTGAACAAACTCATTCACGAGTAGAGTACATTGTTTAAAATTATATTTAACCTTGGTTTCTGTTCTTACAATAATTATTATGTATTTTGTACAGCATTTTAGGTTCGTTTTTTACTTGTAAACACTATAAATTTAGTATAAGTAATCACTAATGGGGCAGTATGTTTTAACTTGAAATAGAGCTATTCTGGGGGACAAGTTTAGTATTCAATCAATCAATCAACAACCCATAATATCTCACTGCTGGGCTCGGGTCTCCTCTCAGGAGAGGGTTAGGCCATACGTCCTCACACTGGCCAAGTGCGGGTTGGGGACTGGCAAGACAACGTTGTGGCTATGTAATCTTCCCGTTGGACATTTTTAAGCTGCCCAAAGGCCTCCAACTAAGCTTCCCGACTGTTATCCTATGATAACAACCGGGACCGACTGCTTAACGTGCCCTCCGAATCACGGAGATGCTCATGGTAACATGCCACCAGCGGTCACAAATCCAGGTACTGACCGCGCCGTCGTTGCTTACCCTCGGTGATTGTTTCTAATCACCGAGTGCAACTGGTCTATGAGCGCCTCATTCTATTAGTATTGGTTTTGTAATATGTTACAACTTTTGTTTTTTGCTTATTAATCTAAATATGTATCAATTGGCATCTTAACTATTTGTATGTATATATATGTATGTTAATACAACTATTTTTTATATATTAGTTCTCACTAATTATATAATCCGAAAATTGAAAAAACTTCAGCCTAAAAAGTATGTAACATATATAGACTCTATGTATTAACAAATATATATTCTCTCTATAACTATTTTAGACCATTAAGCTTTAGGAGACTATTTCTTAACAATTTTTTTATGTTATGGTCTACCGAAGTGATTCTAATCTGCCTCATAGAAAGCACATGCAGAATCCAGACGTTGTGGCTCCACCATACACGTTGCGAATTCAGACAATGCAACAATACAGCATGGTGACACACCATGGCGGCTTAATAATACTTCTGCATCATTGGGCCTCACGTCTCACATTAACCAACTTAACACGACTACACGAATACTGTCATTTTCAGCCCGTTCTGAAATCAGTGTGAATCTAATACCAATAAAATAATTTTATCAACATTTAAGTTTGTAAAATGGAATTTGGTTAGGGAGGTTGAATTGATAACAGAGGTTTGTTAGTCTAATAGTAAGTCTGAATGATTAGCGATTGATTTTGTGTTCTCATTATTTATTCTGTATCTATATATATATGTATTTCAAAATATATAAGTATGTTTATCAGCAGTTACCTTAGGATAGAATTTGCTTAGTTTGGGTTCAGACGACCGTTTGTGAGATGTATTTTTTTATGGTATTTGAGCAGACGTATCACCTGATCGTAAGCGATTATCACTGTCCATGGACACCTGCAATACCAGAGGCTCACAAGTGGGGGATGGGGAGAGGGGTACGGGCCTCTTCGGTATCCTGACTCAATCGGTGAAACACATGTGGCGACCTCCACATACAGCAGCAACATAAACATATGACAAGGGCATCTACCGAAGATACACTGAACTACGGAGTGAAGTAGTGTACGGAGAAGCTTCCAATCTTGCACCGCGCAATAGAAGTTCTCGCGCCAATTAACATATATAAAACTTCCCAACATCACCGTTGTGCAGTGGCCCGCCAGGCATGATCACTTCGCCTGGCCAGACGAGTCTCCCTTTGTATAGGAGAGACATAAAACTCTGTCTCTCTGTCTCTGTCTCTGATTTTCTGCGAGGCCGTGGTATCACTGTGCCGAAGCGTGGTTCTCCCACGATATGTAAGTGTATTTATCAGCAGTCTGGTTACCATAGGAATTTTCTGCCTAGTTTGGCTAGACAGTCGCGTGTGAGATATGTGTGGTTATTTTTTATTGTAAATTTATTTATACGCTGTCGGGTTTTTGTGTTCTTCAATAATTACCTTGTTAATGGATAAGTTTTGTAGATAGGTACATATAATATTCTTTAGATTGTGATATCATTAGATAAGCCATTTGAGGAATAATATATACTTATGTGAATTAAATATATTATTTTAAGTAATATATTATGGGTATTTGTATCATTGGTCTGGCTGTTAGCGCATACAACTGCCCATCAGTAGCATACGTTTACAGCTAGATCAACATGCCATCGGATTCAGCAACCTTTAGGGCGAGCTGAATTCGAAGGTGAACTATTTGTCAGTATATTAGAGGGTATTGACTTCTCGATAACTTTTAAATTTTTTTTTTTTTTTTGCTTTTTTTTTGACAACTCCCGCGTTAGGAATATACATTCCTGTGTCACGGGGATCTTTACAAACATACATGAAACGGACACAAAGTACACCTAGACTTAGAACAACAATTTATGGATCACACAAAGTGTTGTCCCATATAGGATTTGAACCCACAACACTTGGCGCAGTAGGAAGCGGTGTGGCGACCACTGAAACCACTAGGCCAACCGTGTAGTCAAATACATATATATAGATACAGAATAAATAATGAGAACACAAAATCAATCGCAAATCATTCAGGCTTATTATTAGAAAAACAAACCTCTCTTATCAATTCAACCTCCCTAACTAAATTCCATTCTACAAACTTAAACGTTGATAGAAATATTTCATTGGTATAAGAGTCACACTGATTTCAAGAGGAACGTGGTGAAAATGACAGTATATTTGAGGGTATTGACTTCTCGATAACGATTGACATTGATGTTCATGACAATCGCGACCGAGGGCTTGACATGCTCGCTGCATGACCATGAAACATCGCCAATTTTCCTACTGGGGATTGTTTTTATAAATTTCTTGTAAGAAAAACCCACTTGACCTGATCTGGTTGCACCAACGAGACGGAGACAAAACTCTGGTGATCCGTCACTCGCGGCTTTAAACTCGGCGGACAGAAGAGGAAACCAATCTATATCGTAACGTTCTTTTCAGGCCCTACAGAACTCTAAATAGTTATTTAACCGTCAAAGAAAATCTATTTCTCTTCTAATAAGTACGTTCGGAGGAATATCTTATAAGCAATAACAACTTGTGACGCCATCTTTTAGTTTGATTTACGAAACTAATATTTCAAATTATTATTTGGCACTTTGAAGTCTGCCAAAAATGAATATTAATACCAGAATTTTAATATTACTGAGATGTTATTGTGTTGGAATTCTTGTTTTTCAATGGTTTCATCTATAAGTATGTTTCGGAAGAAATGTTTGTATGATCTGCATACATTTGTTTCAGATTTTGGGTGTTATACATGTATTTACGAATAAAAGTATATATATGTATTTATATCAGTTGTCTAGAACCCATAATACAAGCTCTAATCAGCTTGGGACTAGATGGCGTTGTGTGTTAGATATCCGAAATATTTTTATGTGTGTATGTGCAAAAACTTTGTATCCCTCTTATGCGAATGATATTTTATGCTATAGTTATGCGAACGAAGGAATATGAAATTTATGTGAAAGCAAATCAATTGTGTGTTTTACAAAAGTTATTCATAGAATTTTCAAACATAATATTTACATGACAATCTCTTGTCAAATGATAATGAAGATATATGAATATTGAATACCTGTTCAATCTTTGCACTTTTTGTTTGTTTAGTCTCTCTCTCTATAATTATCAATCATATTTAAGTCCTTCATTTTGCATTGGATAGGTATAGACCTGTCAATCAATCAATCGACAACCCATAATAGCCCACTGCTGGCCTCGGATCTCCTCTCAAGAGAGGGTTAAAGCCATACGTCCCTCTCATAGCCTAGTTGCACTCGGTGATTAGAAACAATCACCGAGAGTAAGTAATGACGGCACGGTCAGTAGCTAGATGGGTGACCGCTGGTGGCATGTTAACATGAGCGTCTCCGTGATTCGGAGGCCACGTTAAGCAATCTGTCCTGTTGTTAGCAAAGGATAACAGTCGTGAAGCTTAGTTGGAGGCCTTTGGGCGGTTTAAAAACCAACGGCAAGATTACGTAGCCACAACATAGTCTTGCCCGTCCCTAACCCGCACTTGGCCAGCATGGGGACGTATTTTTTTTTTATATATAAAGGGCAAACGAGCAGACGTATCACCTGATGGTAAGCGATTACCACCGCCCATGGACACCCGTAATACCAGAGGTGTCACAAGTGCGTTGCCGGCCTTTGGGGGATGAGGAGGGGGATAGGGGGAAGGGATTGGGATAAGGGCCTCCGGTATCCTCACTCACTCGGTGAAACACAGCGTAACGCCTGTTTCACACCGGTTTTCTGTGAGGTCGTGGTATCACTCCCGTCTAGCCGGCCCATTTATGCCGAAGCGTGGCTCTCCCACTTTTACCTGTAGCTTAAGAAAATGAAGTGCCACAACACATGTTTATCCCGTGGGTGTTGTAACCGATTAAGAAAGTTAATTACCAGGACAACATCACTGCAAGGAGAAAAATGACTTTAAATAAGCATAGTCCTTGGTTATACGTGTTGGTATAGTACCAACACTTATGACCAGCGTATGTCCAGCAATTGTTTGTCAAAGACTGTTGATGTGTCAATGTGATATTCGAATAGCAGGATAAGAATAATTGAATAATGTGATCAAAGATCTGGCATGATATGATTCATGTATTTCTACGTGTAATCTTATTATAATAATTCCTGCCATGCTTTAGATAGTAGTATCATAATTATAGTCTCCTGCACATTGATAAACAATACCACTTTATAAAAACTGTACCGGTTCTTGAACGATTTTATCATCAATTACTGATTTAGGCCTCTCTTTAGAAAGGAGGCTTTGGTCTACCACCACGCTAGCCAGAGGAGTTGGTAATAGGGTTTAATTCAGGTTTTGCTTCTCTTTGCAGTAATGTTGTCCTGGTAGTTGTACCCATAGTAATCCAAGGCATGAATAGGAGTGCTGACACTACGTGTTCTTAATCCGTCACCACATGAACGGACTCTCTTCTTCTAACTCTTTCTAGCCGTAATTTATCATCCTTCCTTATCCCACCTACAATGCTATTTTTACCACCATATACTGTTTAAATAACTTTTTCCAACTAGTGAGAAATAATTTGTGCGACCACATTTCGAGAGCCACGCTTACACACGAACGGGCCGGCTAGACCGGAGTGATATCACGGACTGAAACTGCGCTTGCGCTGTATTTTATCAGGCGAGTGAGGATACAGGAGGACCTTACCCCAATCTGTACCCCCATCCCACTCCCTAACCTCTTAAGGCCGGCAACACACTTGTGACGCCTCTGGTGTTGCGGGCATTCAGAGGCCAAGATAATCGCTAATCATCATACGATAGGCCTGCTCGTTTATCCCCTATTTCATAAAAAAAGAAAATAAATTTTGGTGTCCTGCATATTAAGCTCTCCTTGCCGCCTCTAACGACACCCATGAGGTGCATAGAGGTGGTGAATCTCCTTATTCTTAACCTCTGACTCCATGGAAGATCTATACAACTAACGTTTGAAAAAGTCGCGTGTAAATTTTTTAATCTTAACTTATTTTTAACTCTGCTCACCCCCTAAAAGACTGACGTTATAATAATAATGGAAGGTCTACCATGTCATTTGAGAGAGACGTATTTTGATAAGTGTTCATATTATCTTTGATAACAGCGATAATATTATCACTGTAGATTACAAACGGCAGTTGTTTGAAAGTGTTTTAGCGACGCGAATTCTTGGTGGCTTGGTTAATCAGATTGTTATAAATGGAGTTGGTCTATTAACTCTTTTTTATTCCTTTAATATAATAATAATAAATAAATATAATAAATATTCCGAACATCTAACACACAACGCCATCTAGTCCCGAACTAAGCATAGCTTGTTATATGGGTACTAGACAACTGATATAAATATATGTAAACCTTTTTTTTTATNTAATAATAAATAAATATAATAAATATTCCGAACATCTAACACACAACGCCATCTAGTCCCGAACTAAGCATAGCTTGTTATATGGGTACTAGACAACTGATATAAATATATGTAAACCTTTTTTTTTATATAAGTACATATCATACATAGAAAACACCAAAACTCCGAAACAAACATTCGTAGATCATAAAAACATTTGATCCGACTCGGGGATCGAACCCGAGACCTCAAGAACAGCAGTCGCATACGCTACCGCTGCGCCACAGAGGCAGATAATAATATTGATCCATACAAAGTTTCAACAATTACAATGTACCAATTGTGTTTTATTAGCCTCCGGTGCTGAACTGGGTTGGAAGCCTGTGCTTCAGCATACGGCGCCTCTGCCTATTGGTCATGTACATTAAGTACAGTTTATAACGTAGTTCCAGTACATAATCTTATTTATTTATGTTAAATCTAAATCTATTTGGCTATGAAAAAATAATAATAAAACAAAACAATTACTTAAAACTAATTACTAATAACTTATATATAACACTTCGGCATGCATCGGCCGGCTCGACCGGAGTAATACCACGGCCTCACAGAAAATCGGTGTGTAACGCCAGCGCTGTGTTTCACCGAGCGATTAAGGATACCCTTCCTCTCATCTTTCTCCTCATCCTCCAAATCCGGCAACGCACTTGTGACGCTTTTGGTATTGCGGGTGTCCATGGGCGACAGTAATCGCTTACCATTAGGCGACACATATGCTCGTTTGCCCACTATTCCATAAAAAAAGCAACTTTGTGTTGCTGCGTCTCTGATGAATATTGCTCGGCGCCTTTTGGTCTAGATGTGATATTAACTACCCTATTTCAGGTACGCCAGCAAAATACACATTTAACAAGTGGTTTATTTAAACAGGTTTTTTTTTAAAAGACACCCTTTTATTACTTGTTAATAAAAATATTACCCTTTCATTTCTTATCTGTTTTGGGTTTGTTGTTGAAATATGTAAGCCGCCATTTTGTTACGGCGATCATTTTGGATTAATAGTAATAATACCGATTTTATATGATTGCATTGTCATCAGAACTAAAGAGACATTTCAAATTTCAGCTCAATATTAAATCGGGAAGTGGTTCAAATTTACCTGGCAATATTTGATTACAAACAAGTATCAGGACAGGTAAAACTAAATAAAAGTCAGTAAAAAGGGTCTTGACTAACAGACAGACGTACAACAAACTGATCTTATAAGGGTTCCGTTTGTACTTTTGAGGTACATAACCCTAAAAAGTGAAAACTATATACTTAGGTTACTGCAGTCCTCTTCTAAACGTAGTTCTCCCCAATGAATGCAGGCGTTCTAAGACGCTGTTTGGGAGAGAACTTCGTCTTCAATATAGCCCCCCCCCCGCCTAAAACGTAGAGATAACCTCACTTATACAATGACAATCAACACCAGAATTACTTGACACGGTTTCTTGTGAGAACGTAGGATCACTTAGGTATTCCACATTTCACATTCTTCGCTCTGTGCGTGCGCTAAAACAATGCGTACAAAGAATTCACCCTCTTTTGGGATTTTAATTAGTTGATATATAACAGCCTCTAACTAGTAAAAATAAATTACTAATATAGGTATGGATGCCTGAAGTGCCTCGTTGGTCTAGTGAATCCCAAATCGGACTCCTATTGAGTTTTTCTTTCAAGAAATTCCTAATAGCAGCCCGGAGTATGGAATGTGGCGGTGTTTCCTGTCCGTAGAGCGCATTACGCCGTCGGTTCCAGTTGTCATGAATATCTATAATAATCTTGATTGGGCAGTCGGTGCCCTCAAATATATTGACAACTAGTTCGACCTTCGCATTCAGTTCGCCTTTAGGGTTGCGGAGGTCCGATACCAGTCGCTCCATGTAATAACTGATATTCAGGTCAAACCGGTTGAACTAGTAGCCGACCCCAAATCTTGGGAATAATAAAGGCTGGAAAGAAGACTGGTGGGATATAATGTCCGGACAGAATCCGGATAAGTATTCGAGTGTCTGAATAGATGACCTGTCCATTCGTATGATCCTTTGTTTACGCCCAAGACTTGGAGCTTCTTTAGTAAAACTCTGAGCGTCTTGAAGTTTCATATATTTGGATTAATATATAATACATTGCAAGAAACAGAGTTAACACCTGACAATCCTCTTTGTACTAAGTTTTATACCATTAATTGCACTTAATAATGAGACACACTCAAATTTAACCCAATTAACATTAATTACATTTTTAACATCAGTGGCCAAATCATTGTGAAAAAAAAGTGGACATCATTAAGGTCATCCAAGCTCCGAGTACATGGACATTATCATTCTCCTTTTTATTATTATTTTACCTCATTTTTAGGGTTTCCTAGCCAAAGGGTAAAACGGGACCCTATTAGTAAGATTTCGCTCTCCATCTATCACCAGGCTATATCTCATGAACCTTGATAGTTAGACGATGCCGCTATTACAACAGATACTAAAAAAAATTTGATTGACTACTTTCGACTTTGAACACGTGTAAGTGTCACAAATGCGTTGCCGACCTTTGACTAACCCTTCTCTCCTAATCCTTTTCTAGAATCAGGCGATTAGTACTTAGGAGATCTTCTGTAACTGCAATAAATCAGGAGCTCAAACTTCCTTCCTTTATTCTAGGGAGGTGGGAATCTTAAAGGTAATACGAAGTACGAAGCTAGGTAAAGCCACGCTGATTTCAACACGAACGGAACGGCAGAAGATCAACCTAAATTGGCAGCATTCGTGCTGTCGTGTTGCGTTGGCGAGTGCAAGACCGGAGGGCGAATGATGCAGAAGCATCACTAGGGGTGCCATAGTGTACGTCACCATGCTGCATTGTTGCAAATCAATGAGTGTAGGAGACCAACTCTCTTAGATTTGGATTCTGTTCATGCTTTCCATCAGGCAGGGTAGACTCTGGCAGGCCTAACTATGTTTCTAAAATTGCAGCTGTTCATAGGCGGCGGTGGGCACTTAACATGAGATGACTCGTCTGATATAGGTCTCCCTAATCCATTCCATTAAATTTATCTGCCTCGGTGGCCTAGTGGTAGCGTATGCGACTGCTGTGCTACAGGTCTCGGGTTCAATTCGCAGGTCGGGAGCAAAATTTTGTATGAACTGCAAATATTTGTTTCGGTGTTTGGATGTTTTTGATGTATTATATGTATGGGTAACAAAAAAAGTATATATGTAAAAAAGTATATATTTGTGGAGGAACAGGCGTCATGTCCCTCCCACATAAAGGGAGGATCCTCCGAGCAGGCGAGGTGATCATATCTGGAGGGCCACTGCCCAAGGGTTGAGACGTTGGGATGTCGTATATAGGCTAATCGGCGCGAGAAATTCTATTGCGCGATTCATGATTGCTAGTTTCTTCGTTTCCTTCGTGACTCCAAAGTTTGATGTATCTTCGGTAGGTGGCGCTTCTGTTGCGCTATATGTGGAAGTCGCCACATAATTATATCAGTTGTCTAGTGCCCATAACACAAGTTCTGCTTAGCTTGGTAGGAGATGGCGTTGTGTGTTAGATGTCCAAAATATTTTATAAATATTATTTATTCCTAATTAGGGTCGTACCAGGGAAAAGCTAGGACACATACGTGAAATAAAAACGCAAAGTCACTGTAGTGAAAACCTATACAAATAAATAAAGTTCAACTGTCAGTTTGTTATTTTAATTAATAGCTTTTCACTAAACGCATCTAAGAGTTTATACTATAGGTACTGACATAAAAATAAAATGTAAAAAAAACTCTTTTGTTTCGGCTAATCTCTAAAATGGCTCAACCGATTTCGGGACTTTCACTGGCATATAGCCTATAAGGAATAACTTAGGCTTCTTTTATTTTAGTAAAAAAACAATTAAAAATCAACAAAACTCACAAGACATAGCTAGTTTATTATATGACCGCAGTCAGATTATGATAAATGGTGGTTAAATATTCATATGTTCTGTCATTACAAAACAAAATGTGCAATACAAAAGTAGAAACACCATTTAGATAATAATCTAACAAATAATTAACACTTTATTGCCAAATTACATAAAATAATACTTACAAGCAATAAAAACGTGGAAAACACTGCTTTTTACAACAAAAATTGTTATAACACCACAATTATTTAGTACAAATATCCATGAAAGTCACAATAACACAGATTAATAAGAAAAAAAATATACAAAATGACCGCAACGCGCGACGTCCGACTCGCGAATGAATAACTAATTCGGTTTTCAAAATCGGAACGCTGTATTCCCAGTATGTATTGACCTTTTAACTTGAAACATTTTCACCTTCAATCTTCTAATGTAATGGAATAGAGGGGGACGGGAAAGGTCAAGACATTCTGGTGGTGATGCAGGTAACTACCACATTGTTCTTTTTAAATTGAATGCTTTATTTTAAGGGGATAGAGTTTATTTTGTGTTTTCTTGGGTGAAAATAGAAGTTTGTAGATTACTCATATAGTAAGGTAGAGTAGTGATAAGATATACAGCATGTTTTAAATAATAATGGTTATTTTTCTTGTTATTATCATATTTTTAATAATATAATACATCGGATTTAAAAATATGTCAAACGACTTATTAAAAAGAAATAAGTAGTTATAAGTAGTAGTAGTTATTCACTTAAGTATATGTTAAACTTGTTATTTTGTTTTCAATTGTTAGGGACTTTGCGGTATTGTCAATTTTGACAAGTAATTTTCCCAGAGTCCTTTGGACTCAATACATACATATATTTTTTACTAACTGAGCCCCGCGGTGTTACCCGCGGTACAATAATAACCGCGTGCGAATCTGGTCCGAAAAAAGGAGAATAATTTACTCCACATGTTTTCAGCTACCTGTCAATATATTATAAGTCCTTTAAAAATCGGTTTATCCATTTCAGAGATTACCCGAAATAAACTGACACAGCGGCACAGTATAGACAGTGACAGACTGATATACAAAATTTTAAAGTTGCTTATTTGATGTACTTAGTTAGTACCGTATATATATTCATATGCATTTAGTGAAAAGTAACTGCTTTTGAATTGAAATTGAAATTACAAACAGACGCATCAATTTTGTTTTCGTTGTCAAGTTTGTGAATATAATCCATTTTTTAAATTAATTTAAATGGCATAAGTCCAGCATTAGATTACGATTTGAGGTTATATTCTAAAATGAATTCTTTTAAATTTTACTCATAAGTCATCCAAAATAAAACTATTTTATTTAGGATATTTTAAAACGATTTAGACTTGTTTTCTACTTTACTTAGTAATTTTTATTCACTAAAAATTATAAAATAGATTAATAAAGCTAAGTTAATTTAATAACACAAAATCTTAGTATTAAACGTGTCCAATTACTAGTGTAAAAGTTCAATACAAAAACTTTTTATTAAACAAAAAATTAAATCCATAGATAACTAACGACCACATGCTGTATATAAGCTGACACATGTGTGCACCTGTTGAACACGATATATGTGTGCGTGTACGTGTGTTACATACGGATATTGTGTGAGAGAGGTGATGCGTGGACACAATATGTAAGTAGCTCTTCGTTTATTTCCGATCAAGTCCAGAAAATCTTTTTTTTATTTTTCATTTAATTTATTGTTATGATAGTTCTTAAGCGTCAGCGGTCTTACTTTTTTTTTTTGTTTTATATTTATGCTGCCAAAATGACTCTGCCCTACCTGATGGAAAGCATGAGCAGAATCCAAGAGTGGTGGTCACCATCCTCAATTCGAAAAAGAACAATGCAGCATGGTGACCCACACTATGGCGGCCTGGGGAGAAGGGGGATGGTGAGGGGGATAGGGGGCGTTGGATTGGGGTATGGGCCTCCGGTATCCTCACTCACTCGATGAAACACAGCGTAAACGCTGTTTCACACCGGTTTTCTGTGCGGCCGTGGTATCACTCCGGTCGAGCCAGCCCATTCATGCCGAAGCGTGGCTCTCCCACGGTAAAACGGTCACTTACTATCGGGTGCGATGTCTACGTCTTTACTTATAACTGACAAAAAAAACTGTAAATTTATCTTGATTTTTATGATTTTACCTAAAAAACCTTTGATATTTTCTCAAGTAGAGTTCCTACTTGAGAAAAATTCAAAGGTTGTTTTAAAGGTTACTTTAATACTTAAAATAAAGGTTACTAAGATGAATAATAATTGTATCACCAATCTAATTAATATAACAGTAAAGTAATAGTTAAAAGGCAATTCCAGTGAAGCAACAACACGCACCTTTCACTTGCTAGCTTTTGCTCTAGGCCTCGCCCGCATGAATGTTGATTATCGGAATAAAAAGTAGCCTATCCCCTTCCGCAACAATCAAAGTATCTTCATTTTAAATTTAATTGTAATCGGTGCAGCGATTTAGGCTTGAAATCGTAACAAACAGATAGATAGACAGAGTTATTTTCAAACTTATAAAATAATACTAGTGTGTATTATTCACCCACTCACTTTATTTCATTAAAATCTTATTTTAGGCAATTTATCTAGGCTAGCTATCTTTAAGTAATTACTCTTTATTTCTAGTAGTAGTAAGTATTTTTATGGATTAGGGGGCAAACGAGCTGACTGTACGCCTGACGGAAAACGATTACCGCCACCCATGGACACCTGCAACACCAGGGGCGTCACAAGTGCGTTGCCGCCCTTGGGGTTGGGAAGGGGGATTAGGGGAAGGGTTAGATTAATTATGGGCCTCCGGTATCCTCACTCACTCACGGATACAAACGTGTGATGTGTGGTGAGATGTGTAAAACTTGTCTGTTGTACTGCTGATAAATATACTTACATATTTCTAAATACGTAAGCTTGATAGATAATTAACACAGAAACGTAACAAATGCTCGTGTTATTCTCATAATAATTTGTCCTGAGTGATAATTGAAGTCATGACCTTTGTATATAACTTCTTTAACCCGCGGTTCCAACCTATCTCAAGACAAAAAGTGTGTTCATGTCATATATGCATGCCATTTTTAAATTGAAATCGGTAAAGCGATTTAGACATGAAAGTTTAACAGACAAACAGTTAATTTATAATTCATAATACTAATGTGGATAAAATTTATTAAATAGAGCAACTTCCAAATCATACTAACATCGGTACTTCACGCATGGCAAACTAACACGCTGTACACTACGGTTCAAGAAGTAACATGGTTCAGTGGATTTGACACGGGTTCGATGTCCGGTGGATGAAAAAACTAATTAGTGGGTAAAGGGGGTTGCTTTCCCACGGTGGTGAGTTTGAGAAGGGATGTAAATTGTAGTTAAAGAAATATTACTTGGTTTTTGCAAGCCTTTGATGTTTCAAGTCAAGCGTGTGTAATGATAACCTACCCTAGTAACGACTACTAAAAATTACTCGAGCTTAAATAGTTTCATATAATCCTGGGAAAAAATAGAAATTTTTAATTATTAAAAAAGTATGGCGACATCCACATACAGCGCTACAGAAATATACTATAGCACCATCTACCGAAGATACAGTGAACTACGGTGCAACGTAGTGTACGAAGAAACTACCAATTCTGAATCGTGCACTAAACATTACAGAACAGCACAGTACAGTACAGTACAGCATAAAACAGTACAGACCAGAGCAGATTAGCACCGAACGGAACTGAGCAGCTCAGTACAGTACAGACCAGAAAAGTACAGTACAGATCAGCATAGAACAAAGCAGATTAGTACAAAACAGCGCAGAACAGTACAGTATAGATCAGTAGTAGTGCTCAGCGCAGAAAAGTATAGATCCGTACAGAACAGCGCAGAACAGAAAAGTAAAGAGTAGGAAAGATAAGAACAGATCAGTATAGAACAGAACAGAAAAGATCAGTACCGAATAGCACAGAAACGAATTGTACAGCACAGATCAGTACAGAACAACACAGAATAGTACCGAACAGTACGGCATAGAACAGAATAGAATATAACGGGGCAGATAAGCACAGAGCAGTACAGAGCAGTTCAGAACGGAACATCTCGGCATAGTACAGAACAATACATAATAGTACAGAACGTACAGTATAAAACAGAACAGAACAGAGCAGATCAGTACAGAACAACACAAAATAATACAGAACAGCACAGAACAGAACAGAACTGAATATATCGGGTAGTTCAGCACAGAGCAGTATAGAGCAGATTAGAACAGTACAGTACAGAACATATCAATACAGTACAGAATTAGAACAGAACTGAACAGAACAGAACAGAATAGAATAGAGTAGAATAGAATTGATACAATTATATTTATGAGATAATAACAATAATGAGCATGTACAAATGGCGGCCTTATCGCTAAAAAGCAACCTCTGACAGGCAACTTTTAGATGGACAAATCGACTTGAGAAACACAAAATCATGGGTAGTATTGGTGTTTAAAAAAAATAACGAAAGAATTTACTTATTTCAGATAAAAGTATATAAAAATATAGAGATTTTAATACACATTAATGCAAACAAATAAAACATTAGCACAATATCCACAATTTTATAGTAAAGAAGTGCAAATGATAAAATATTTTTAAGCAGGTAATAAATTACGAAGCGAAAAAATATTCTTGGACCATTTTTTTCAAAATAGGCAGAGATTTAGCTCGCTTTATAGCCACTGGCAAAGCATTTCATAGTCGTACAGCCTGTACAGTGAACGACTTGTCGTAAAATCAGGTAGAATGCGTTGGTACTGCCAGTTCCAGAGATTCGGATACCCAAAAATGAAAAAAAAATCGTATCATCTAGTTCTATCTTTTCAGTTCTACAATGAATTTAATAAAGATGGTGGATATTGATGCAGTCTGATTATTGAAGTGAAAACTTTAGCGGAGTTGTATAATTTTTGTGATTGGTAAAAAATGTTAAACTCGCGTCAGGACACGTGACCTGATCGAAGATTCGTAAGACGGAGGGAGAGTAGACCATAAATTGTCATGTTTGTGTACGACAGCGCAATAAATGAATACTTTTATGTTATAGGGGGCAAACGAGCATACGTATCGTATGATGGTAACCGATTACCGCCGCCCATGGACACCCGCAACACCAGGGGCGTCACAAGTTGCCGCCCTTGGGGGATGGGAAGGGGGATTAGGGGAAGGGTTGGATTATGGACCTCCGGTATCCTCACTCACTCAGTGAAACACAACGCAGGCGCTGTTTCACACCGGTTTTCTGTAAGGCCGTGGTATCAGTCCGGTCGAGCCGGCCCATGCATGCCGAAGCGTGGCTCTCCCGAGTATTTAATTATATTATATATTTATACTGCACTTTACCACATAAATGATAGTACTTATATAATAATAATTAAAGTAATTCGTGCAAAATTACCCCCTAACCATTTGAAAATATCAAAAATGCACAACGTTAATATTCAAGTTTTCATTTCTGCCGGCACTCCCGGAGTGCAAACCGATTTTTTTAAACTATTCCTTACTTGTTAGAAATATAAGTTACTTGTCAGTAATCATCTCAGCTTGTGACCATACGACTGTGAGTGATATCTAGTTATTTTTACGGACCTGGATAACAGAGTTTAGCTCGGTAATTATTTTGGTAAATATTCTAAAAATTAATCCTACCTACATTCGATTTATCGCCCCCGAAACCGCCTGTATTGTCAAGAAAACGGTTGATGGCTTACCGAGATTCATGTATATACAACTAATAGGTGACTGCCTCGGTGGCGCAGTGGTAGCGTACGCGACTGCTGTCCATGAGGTCTCGGGTTCGAATCCTGGGTCGGACCAAATGTTTGTATGATCTGCAAATATTTGTTTCGGAATTTGGGTGTTTTCTATGTATAATATGTATGTATTTACAAAAAAAAGTATATATATGTAATAATGTCAGTTGTCTAGTACCCATAGTACAAGCTCTGCTTAGTTTGGGACTAGATGGCGTTGTGTGTTAAAATGTCCGAAAAAAAATATACATATAAAAAGGGAAGGTGACCGACTAAGATACCCAGAGATGCCGGCACAGCCAGAACCACTGAACCCAGAGACCTGAAATTTTGCATGTAGGTTCTTTATATAACTTAAGTGAAAACTAAGAAAGGAGTTCTGGAAATGCCACCCCGAAGGGGGTAAAACAGAGGATGACAAATTTGTATAACACTTTTTATTCTTGTGATGTAACTGCTGATTGTGAGTTTCGGATTCGATTCCCCGAGTCGGATTGAATATTTGTATGATCTGCAAATATTTGTTTCGGAGTTAGGTCTTTTCTATATATAATATGTATGTATTTACAAAGAGAAAATTATATATGTATTTATATCAGTTGTATATGTTGTGTGTGATAAACGTCTAAAAATATTTATTTATTTAAAACTATGTAAGAGCTGCACTGTTTATTTGAGTGCATTGTGGTAGACGAAGCTGCGGGCTTAAGCTAGTATTATATAAATATACAAGAATCACTTCGCTCGATATAATGTACAGTATACTAGATGGAGCCCGCGATTCGCCTGCGCACTTACTTGATATTTTGGACAATTCACACAATATCTTTATAAATTGTAGCCTATGTGTTATTCTGATGTAAAAGCTATATTGTTGTAAAGTTTCATTAAAATCCATGCAGTAGTTTTTACGCGAAAGAGTAACATCCATCTATCCATACTTACATACTTTCGCGTTTATAATATTAGTAGGATTCATTCCTCAAGAGGTCTCGGGTTCGAATCTCGGGTCGGGCCAAAAGTGTTTTTGTATTTTTCTGGTCGTAGATATATTGAATAACAGCTCGGAGTTTGCAAATTCGGGTCTGAAGCCCCGTGCCTCAGAGAGCACGTAGAGCTGTCGTTTCTGAGCCCGATTTCTCCCTGATCGTGTCGGTTAACCGTCCTATCGGATTATGAGAGAGAGGGAACAGAGAGTGCACCTGTGTTTGCGCACACACTAGTGCACTATAATATCTACTGCGTTGTTTTTTCTTCAGTTGGCTGGTCTCCGTTGAGACAGGCCGCCGTGGCCGAAATCGGCCAGGAGAACATCATCGTCATTATTAGTAGGATTATTTCATGCCAGGGGGGTGTCGCCCAAGGCGTGTCGGTGTTCCGATCTTACTTGGTAAGAGACGCGACAGCGACCTACCTTGGGGGTGACTCTGGATACCTCGAGATATACCTCTTTCATGAGGTACGACAGGAGGGACATTCCTCCCGACTCCCGAGTTTTGCCGCCGTGGGGCTTAATGTGTATACCGATTCGTCGGGAGTCCCACACACGCTCTCCGTGATGTACCCACCACTGAGGGTATGGTGCAAAAAGCATTCCTTGCGTTAAAAAAGATATTATTTTACTCAAACGCCTGAAATTAAGCGCTTTTTATTATCATACTTATTAGTTTTATAGAATACTGTCAGGCGTAAAAATCAAAAGATCTCATAAAAAAAAGAAACGCAAGGGGTAATTATTTAAAATTGACAGTTGAATGCGTCAATTTTGACATATGCACACGCAGGGCTCTTAGCCTTTATTACCTTGTCATTAGATTGTTTTAGAATGTTGTTAATTGTTTTGTAGAAAATGAAATTGAATTGAAAATGAATTTTTCGTAGAGAATGTTAAACTGTTGAACTATGAGAAACACATTAGAACCAAACTCTCTTGTACTTAAATTATAATGGAATTCTTTTGGACATTCCACGAAATAAGTACAAATGATTTTAAGTCTAGACCGTATTGCGACAAGTTCCATTAATATCGACAATCGAGAGTATAAGTTAGATGAGATACATAACTTAGTAGCATGCTATGTTAGTTTATTTAGTGACGAAGGAGGAAGGAAGCGGGCCAATGTGGTACAGTGGGCCGAAAGCTCTATGCAAGCAGAAGCCTATGTGAGTATTCTCAAAGTGTCCTACCTAACGATGACAAAAGATGTTTATCGTTTTTTTCTATTCATGGGCTTCCCAAAATGACTCTACTCAGCCTATTAGAAAGCATAAGCAGAATGTAAAATTAAGCGGGGCATGAAATAGCATCTCATTAGGACGCAATAGCGCTGGTCACTAGCTTTGTACTTATTCGCATTAAGGATAGTGACCATCACTTATCGATTCTTTTTATGCTTTCCATCAGCCAGAGCAGAATCATTCTGGCAGATAAAATATTTAAAAAATGCCCACCACGTCAACATACTCATTACGAATGCAGATAGTGCAATAATGCAGCATGGTGACCCACACCATCGCGGCCTAGTGACGCTTCTGCGTTGTTGGCCCACTGGTTTCGCGCTCACCAACGTAACAAGACAGCACTCATACCTTCGTTTTAGGTTGCTCTTCTGTGCGAGGGTAGTCCCGTACCGTACCGTACCGTAGACTGTCCCGCTCGAGCAGACTCATCATTATCATCAATAACCCATAATATCAAACTGCAGGGCTCGAGTCTCCTCTCAAGAGAGGGTTAAGGCCATACGTTCCCACGATGGTAGAGTTCGGGTTGGGTTGGCAAGACGGCGTTGTGGCTACGTATAATCTTGTCGTTTGGATATTTCTAAGCCGCCCAAAGGCTTCCAATTAAGCTTCACGGCTGTTATCGACCGACCGTGAGCTTAACGTGACCTCTGAATCACGGAAATGCTTATGGTATCATGTCACCAGCAGTCACCCATCCAGGTACTGACATATACATGCTGTTTCTTAAGTTACCCGCGACACCGGATGTATAGTCCTAATGCGGGAGTTGTTCTCTTTGAAGAAAAGAAAACCACTTACCATCAAGCGATACGTCTGTTTGTTATAACCAACCATAAAAACTCAATTTTTAATACCTATTTCTTGCGACATTAATAAGTGTAATTAACAATAATTGTGTAAATAAGCGATTTAGTTATACAATGAGATTAATTAAATAAGAAATGATTGTGGGAATGCTTGATTGTCTGTATTTATTTTCTGATGGTGACAAATGACAAACATTTTTCCTCATATTTCTTCATATTTTTGAGTAGTATGTTGTAATAATACAACTAGAATAATTTGGTACATCTCAACACGGCTGTCTGATTGACATGCCTCGGTGGCGCAGTGGTTGCGTATGCGATTGCTGTGCTTGAGGTCTCGGGTTCGATTTCTTGGAATATCCATTCATCTCGTAGTTACCCTTTAGGGGAATACCCATACAGTATTTAAGGTGGCTTTATTATATTTGACTGGACTGAATTGTTAATCAATTAGTTAGTAAATTCCATTGCTCAACCAAAGTTGATGGGGATAGGTTCTATTCCTAATTAGGGTAAGTAACTTTGTGTTGAGTCTGTCTGGGTCTGGGTGTGTCTGCCTCGGTGGCGCAGTGGTAGCGTATGCGAATGCTGTGCTTGAGGTCTCGGTGTTCGATTCCCGGTTCGGACCAAATTTATGTATGTTCTGGTGATATATTTGTTTCGGAGTTTGTGTGTTTTCTACAAATAATATATCGAATTTGCAAAAAAAATATATAAGTATTTATATCAGTTTTCTAGTATCCCTGCTTAGTTTGGGACTAGGTGGCGTTATGTGTAAGATGTCCGATCTATTTAGTATTATATTATTATCTTAAATTAGCCAGATACTATGATAACAGGCTACTGATAACACACGTATATATTTCCAAATGCATAGCTATGTTATAATTATAAATAATAATAAATAAATATTTCGGACATCTAACACACAACGCAATCTAGTCCCAAACTAAACAGAGTTTTTATAATGGGTACTAGACAACTGATATAAATACATATATACTTTTTTTGTAGATATATACATAATATACGCTAAAAATACCCAAACTCCGCTCGCTTAGGCTCTAGGACGTACCAAAGAAATATATACAAGCATACACTCAACCCTCCTTCTTTCGCAGTCTCGTTGAAAAGGCAAGAAATAAAGAGTTTTTTTTTTAATTTTATTTCTATCTCTACATGGTATAATATCCCTATGCATGCTTTAATCTTTAAAACTACGCAAAAGATATTGATACGGTTTTTTTAATAGCTAGGTAGATAGAAAACTCTTTATTTGCACACTATAATCTTACAGTTAGAAGAGAGTACATAAAATGTGAGACGGAGTGTACAAAGGGCAGCCTTATTGCCTAAAGCAATCTCTTCCAGGCAAACTTAATAGAGTGATGGAAGAGGAAGGTTTATATGTATAAACTAGCTTAGTGCCTTGGCGTTGCCCGCTGTTACAATAGCGAACGCGGGGCTCAGCTAGTAGTATTATAAATTCGAAAGCAAATCTTCTCTCTGATTTGATCTGTCATGGCTAATCGTTGCATTGGTATCAAATATAACTCTAACATAGGCTAGTTATATATGTAAATAGGCTCTAACATAGGTATACTTATGGCCTTAACTCTTTTTTGAGAGGAGACCCGAGCCCAGCAGTGGAACATTGTGGTTTGTTGATGATGAATAGGCTACTGTATCGCGTTAACCGACGAACATGCGAGCTGTGCTGTAGACAATGTCTTTAATAAGTATATATTTCAAGCACGATTTCATAAAATACATTGCGAATATATGTATATTTACGCAAAAATATATCGTGTCATAACCTATTAGCTTATCTGTGTTATAAATATTAGTATATCAAAACAAACTATTATCTTTTATGTGATGCTTTGATGACACAATACCCTGATTATATACATTAATGGTAAACGTTGAGGAGTCTGGCTGTTTCGTAACCCCGCGGGAACAGCGGACCATCGGCAAATTGTGATTATATCTCTTGTATTATACTGTTGAGAAATTTTGATACTTTATCATGGAGGTAATGAGGACAAAATCTGGGTTTGAGTGGATGTTTAAAACCAGTGTTTACTAAGAATAATATGTATGTATTTACAAAAAAAGTATATGCGTATTAATATTAGTTGTCTAGTACCCATTATACAAGCTCTGCTTAGTTTGGGACTGTGTACTTGTGTGTTAAAATGTCTGAACATATTTATTTATTTAACGCAGAAACTACTGAACGGATTTAAATAAAACTCTACAGTAACATAGCTCATACGTCAGAATAACACATAGGATACTTTTTACAGTGATGTTCGCATACGTTACGACACACACGCTTACGGGTCTGCGGGGAAAAGTTACTGTAAATATAAAAATACTAGCTATAGCCCGCGTCTCCGCTCTTGTGTATCTTAATTATTACGATTTAAAGTACCGTTGGTCCTTAACCAAAAGGCAAAGTATCTCCATGCCGAATTTCATTGAAATCGGTGCAGTGGTTTAGCCGTGTAAGCGGCAGACAAAAAGACAGACAGACAGTTAATTTCGAATTATTATAACTTTGTTTGTGTATCAAAATCTCAAAAAGATGTACACTAGATATACACTATCTAAGTATATGTAGTGATATACACAGTTTAAAAGTAAGTATCAAAATATGTAGAACGCAGTACAGTCCATCGTTATTGCAAACAAATTGTTATGGGAACTATAAAAGTTGCGAGCGCCGTCTCGCGTCGCGACCTTGGGGTATCTTCACGCTTTCTTCGCAGTTCGAGGTCAGCATAAGCGTAGGGATCGAGGAAAAGCTGATTGTTTTGATTACGACGATGTAAATTAAAAAATAAATGTGGATTTCGAAAGTCTTAAAGAAAAATAGCTCTGCTCGGTATTTTTTTTGGTAGCAAGATCGGTTTATCCTCCGAAAGCCCTGTTTACTAAATTTCATGAAAATCGGAGGAGCCGCTTCCGAGATTCATATATATATATATATATATATATATATATATATATATATATATATATATATATATATATATATATATATAAATCTGTTTCATCATTATCATCATCAGAACGTTGCAGTCCACTGCTGAACACAGGCTTATTAAGAAAATCGCTTTTTACTAAATGCTTAAGTATGTATACACGGTTCGTTACCCAAAATAACGTTTTTTACAATTATTGTCAGTCTGCCTGTTTGTTGCGACTAATCTTGACGGGACTTTCACTGGCTGATGATATTATGTCGTATAAAGAAGCCTAAGTTAGTCATAATGACTAACTTAGGCTTCTTTATAAGACTAGCTTTAACCTGATGTTGCTGTATTTTACAAAGGAGTTCAACAAGATAGAAATATAATGTGCTAGGTAGACGGCATTCAACTTGCCCTAACTAAAATCAAGGTGGACAAAATTTGGGTGGTTAGTTTGCCTATGCACCTTTAAGAATAAGAGGTGTAAGTGTATATAAAAATATATATAGTCTTATTACCCAACTGCGAAAGAAGGAGGGTTATGTGTTTCGAGTGTTAGTATGCTTAAGTGTATATTTATTTGACATGCCCTAGAGCCTAAACGGCTTGTCGTATTTTTATGTGAGTGGTTTTAATAGATTCGTCTTAGTTATGAGAGTGTTATTGGGTACATTAGATTGAAAAGAAAACAAAATAAAAAAAGGTGCGCGTTCGGGTTTTTTTTAAAATAACTCATTACTTGTTTTATAAAAGCTTTCAAATTATACAATTACGTAATAATACAATCTAAACGAATTGTCCATGGTCCTTTTAAGTGAATGGTCCCAGGTTCAGTTAAAGTTCAACATTCACTTACAATCTGAGGACGTACTATTGTGGGTCAATTCGGTACTATTTGGGAGAAAGGATAATAATATTCATTGTGTATAATACTAGCCTGGTTATTTCTGACTTTGAAATTAACGAACTGAAATACCAACTCTTGTTTTTACAAGCTTTTGTTTAGATTCACCTATGCCGATAATTGTATGTAATCAAACCTTGTTACTTAAATTTAAACCACTTCCCGATTCAAGATGACAATGCAATTATTTATAATCGGTATTATTTTTAATATAAAATAGACGCCGTAACAAAATGGCGGCTTACATATTTCTGAACAGCCCACTTAATATGGGTATCAAATGAATGGGATTATAAGTTTTCTTTATTAACAAGAAATAAAAAACTTCTTAAATTAATCACTTGGGGTGAGAGTCGTAGTTTTTTTCATATTATATACATATACTACCTTTCTATATATATATATATGTATAGCCTATGTCCTTCCTCAACAAACAAAGAAAGGAGCTTAATCCTTCTTTAAAGGCCGTCAACGCACTTGTGACGCCTCTGGTGTTGCGGGTGTCTATGGGCAGCGGTAATCGCTTACCGTCAGGCGATATGTCTGTTCGTTTGCCTCCTTTATCATAAAAAACTAAATTGGTGCAACGGTTTGGCCTTAAAAGCGAGATAGACAGACTGAAAGTTACATTTGTATTTACACACACTAGCTTTCAACCACGGCTTCGCTGGCATTTAATAAAAAGTAACCGTTGCTACGTCTAATACATTCACCGGTATAGTATTAATGAATTGTGGGTATTCATCAGTAATCTGGTTACCATATTCAAGACTTTAACTAGTTGAGGTGTCGAGATGGGTTATTATTAAGTTATAACTTCTATGAGAAGAAGAGGCTCACAGCCCAGTTGCAATCGGTGATTAGAAACTATCACCGAGGGAAAGCAATGACGGCGCGGTCATTACTTGGATGGATGACCGCTGGTGCCATGTTACCATGAGCCTCTCCTTGTTTCGGAGGTCACGTTAAGCAGTTGGTCCCGGTTGTTATCATAGGATAACAGTCGTGAGACTCAGTTGGAGGCCTTTGGGCGGCTTAAAAACCTCCAACGACAATATTTACGTAGCCACAACGTATTCTTGCCAGTTTCTAACCCGCACTGGGCCAGCGTGGGAACGTATGACCTTAACCCTCGCCTGAGCGGAGACCCGAGCCCAGCTGTGGGACATTATGGGTTGTTGATTGATTGATGGACTTGTCTGGAGTTAGAAGCTTGAGATATATAGCAACTTTTAAACTTTATTTCATAATAATAAAAATAAAATTAAAAATTTGGACGAATATAATTTTTAATGCCTTATTTAATAATCAATTTCATAAGGACCGTTTTAACATTTTATTTTGAAATTTGTTTTTTCATCTAGGATCCCCAACGGCTGAATTCTCCAGTACCTAGTGCATTTTCTGTGGGTATGCGCTTATTTGGTACCGTTGGAGTTTCACATTATTAAAAATAAAAGCACGGGCCTAGCAGACGAAAACAAATCCCAACTCTCTCTGATTTGGGCCCATGTAACAACCATGGTCACTACTGAGAGACTTAAGATTGACCTCTGACTTTTGGCTATTAGTTTATTTCATGGAATAGTTGGCAAACGAGCAGACGTATCGCCTGATGGTAAGCGTCAACAGTAGAGGCATCACAAGTGCGTGGCCGGCCTTTGGGGGATGAGGAACTTGGTGCTGGCGCTGGTTTCACACCCGTTTTCTTTGAGGCCGTGGTTACCCCTGCAGTCGAGCCCTTCCACGGTTTTATTTTATGCTGGAGCCTGCTCAAGTGCTCGGATTGATGAAAAGCATGGACAGAATCCAAGAGTAGTGGTCACCATACTCATTGCGGATGCAGACAATACAACAACGTAGCATGATGATCCTGGTCTATTTAGATGCTTCTGCATCATTCGGACTCAGGTCTCGCACTCACCAACGAAACACGACGGCATGAATGCTGACATTTTACGTTAGTAAATTACATGCTGTTGGTACAAATTCTCATGGTAATCAGATAATATTTGATACACAAGTCGTGATACCAAAAAACCATTAGTTTAAGTAACAAATTGTTCAAAAGGTTCTCCAAAGAAATCGTATTGTTACAGCAAGCGGGTCATTAATATTGCATGATGGTTTGTGGGAATCTTTGAGTATATTTGTGATTTTATCATGGTTAGGCTTACTTTGATGATACTAGTTCTGTTTATTAGTAAACAACTAATTAAATATATTGATTACTTTACACGCTATCGTTTGCGACACAACGCCATCTAGTCCCAAACTAAGCAAAGCTTGCACAATAGATCTAGTATCTAACAACAACAACTAATATCATTGCGGGTGTACATGAGCGGCGGTGACTGCTTTCCACAGGCGATACGTCTACTCGTTTGCCTCCTATTCCATAAAGAGAAAAAAAGGAGTTTTTGATCTACTATAATACAGCATACTATAATACGCTGGACAGAAGGAAAATTGATATAAACTATACCAAAAACACTTTTTTTTTACCTGTGGAAACCCCTTCGGGCCATTACCCCACCGGGATTAGTGGTGGGGCGGTGTGTCGGAATCGATCCGACTAAAACCACACGATGTGCCACTCTGCGCCTGAGACGGAACGGATGCGGGAACTACTTTCTTACGCCATCTGGATCCATACCAAAAACACTATACCAACCCTAGGCGGGTTGGTATAGTGTTGCTGGTAAAGCGTCTTTGCATTTTTGCCGTCCTATGTACCCAATCCGTAGTCAGTTCTTACATCATCTAAGGTATGAAGAAGAGTGATGTGTACAGACGTTAAAAACGCTTCAGCTCACCCTTTCAAGGACACAGGTGTGATTATATGCAAGTGATCCCTAGAGAAAAATCACACGTCAATTTGGAACTACCCCGCTACAAGACAATTATCATGTTGGCCATTGTTAAAATAAATAATAACACGCAACAAACAATGAACGTGAGAAATCCAAGTGATCTATCTTATCGCATTTACGAGTGTCTAGAAGTGGTGAAATAACTGATTGTATGTCAGGGGTAGAGAAAGGAGTAGTGCCTCGGATAGTATGTTTAGCTGTCCCGGTTGACATACGAAAATCTGAAAGAAAAATTAAAAAAGTAACGAATTATAAAAAAAAACCTACTGCGTCATTATCAGCCATCTTTATTAAATTCAATGAATAACTGAAAAGAAAAGTTTTTCAATTTGCCATTTTGATGTACTAAGTGTCACTGTCACGACTAAGACTAATCAATTGACACCACTCACATAAAAATACGACAAGTCGTTTAGGCTCTAGAACGTGCCAAAGAAATATAAACATACACTCGGAAAACATAACCGTCCTTCTTTCGCAGTCGGGTAAAAAATATTGTCTAATTTGCAATACGAAATATTTGTATATCGTCAAAAAGTCGATTTGAAAAAGGTGTCTGCCTATTTTGACTTCATTTTGTCTCCTGCATTGCTAAGGAGGGAAGTGGACTTATTATATTTCCAACTCCTACAGTTTTCTTCTGATTAATTTCGTTGCGGGTTCCAAGACAGTTAAATTTTTCGTGGGACATCCCGAGTGTCATAACTCAATTTGTTCATGGGTTAATGCTGTGGATCCTGGTGTCCAGGAGTTACAGTGGTGGGCTTGTGGACAAGATTAGTCCCACATGTATATCATCATCAGCCTATCGCTATCGCGAGTCCACTGCTGGGACATATGCATCTCTAACTGCAACCACTTGGATCGATCCACGGCTTCTAACATCAAGCTTTTACCATCCGTCTTGCACAGTTTTTTTTCAAGACAAGTCCCGTACTATAAATAGCTCATGTGTTGCGAGGGACTTTACAAATATACATGCAACGGGAATAAAAACACCCACACTCAGAACCATAATGATCATGTTCATGTTCAAAGATATGTTCCAAGCAATATGAATCTATAACACTTGACGGCGTAGGACGGTATGGCCGAGACGCGATCTCCAATTAAGAGCCCGTTTACCCCAACGGCTATCGCTCTGGTGATGGTCCTCCGATATTCTCACTCATTTGGGAAGCAGGCGCTGTTTCACACCGGTCGAGCTGGCCCATTAGTACCGAAGCGTGGCTATCCCCCGGTAACTTACACAAAATAGCTATAGCTTCCTTAAAATAAATTAATTTAAATTATAAAATCACCCATGCGCAGAAGAAATGATCGAGGTCACTCAATAATTTGTACTTTTTCCTAAATAGGAATCGAACCTCTGACTTTGCAGGAGAAGTCACTAATCATTAAACTACCAGGCCTATCTTATTTAGAGCTCGAACCTCTTACACTAGAAGCGCTGTCACCAGAAATCCCACTGATTTATGTATCGTACGGATAATCGTTTCGTGTATAGAGAAATGATATTTCCTAAATTTGTATGTACATATTTATACATCGCATGTTAAACCACATCCACTAAACATGCAAAAATGATGACTTTCAAAATATCTGAGAAAGTTATTAAAACATGCAGCTTTAAACATATTTCTTATATACCTATGTATATAATAAAATAATGTGTCTATACATCTATATGTAGAGACACATTATGTGCCTGTTAATGTATTGAGGTTGTATTACTATATCGCATGGATGTGCCACGCTTATTAAAATTAAGGCCTGAATTACAGTGAATGTAAGACAGCACAGCTTTTTTTTAATATTTCCGACATCTAACACACAACGCCATCTAGTCCCAAACTAAGCAGAGCTTGTATTATGGGTACTAGGCAACTGGTATAATACTTATATACTTTTTTTTGTAAATACATACATATCATACATAGAAAACACCCAAACTCCGAAACAAATATTTGCAGATCATACAAACAAACAAAAATTTGATTCGACCCGGGAATCGAGCCCTAGACCTCATTACAACAGTCGCATACGCTATCGCTAGGCCACCGAGGCAGTTGTCGCAATTCGTTTAATATCACTGTTCCCTTACACGAAATACGTAAGTTATCAACGACCCCCTATATTGACAACCTTCATAGAAGATTCCCAAAATAACTTTACCTGATAGAAAGCATCAGCAGAATCTCCTCAAATCTCAAAAGTTGTGGTCACCAGAATCATTGCGAATGCAGACATTGCGATAATGCAGCATTATGATCCTCACTATGGTTTCCTAGTGATAATTCGACATCATTGGGCCTCCGGTCTCGCACTCTCTAAAGAAACACGACAGCAAGAATGCTATCATTTTAGGTTGATCTTCGAGGGTAGTACCGTGTGAGGTTAGTATCTGTGTTGTCCTCATCCAACATCTCTTGTTTCTAAACACATACATACATGAATACACTCTTGAATAAAATGGTTCTACTCTTTATTCCTATGCTGAGCAGTTAAAAAATGGCACTACCAGCGTACCTGTTACCCTCCCACTATGATCTCGGGTGTTTTAAGCGGAATGTGAAAAAGCGTGTAGTTAGTGCTCGCTAAGCTGCATTATCTGCATTCATAATGAGTATGGTGCCCACTACTATTGCATTCTTCCTCGGAGGGGGACTGCCTCGGTGGCGCAGTGGTAGCGTATGCGACTGCTGTGATTGAGGTCTCGGGTTCGATTCTCGGGTCGGACCAAATGTTTGTATCTACAAATATTTGTTTCTGAGTTTGAGTGTATTATATATACGTATTTAAAAAAAATGTATATGTATGTATATCAGTTGCCTATACAAGCTCTACTTAGCTTGGGACTAGATGGCGTTGTGTGTTAGACATCAGATTTATTTTATAGAATTACAAAACTAGCAAACAGGTGATACGTGGGCAAACTAGCACACGTATCACCTGATGGTAAGTGATTTTCACCGCCCATGGACAAAATGGTGTATGGGTATGGGCCTCCGGTATTCTTACTCATTTGGTAAAACAAGCTGTTTGACACCGGTTTTCATAGTGGTCGTGGTATCAATCCGGTCGAGCTGGCCCAGTCATGCCGAAGCGTGGCTCTCTCACGGTAAAGTTATTTTTTTTTACTCTATTCATGCTTTCCATCAGGCAGACTAGAGTTACTTTGGCCGGCTATATGATAAATAAAAAATACATATAGCTATTATAGGTACATTAAACTCACATATAAAAGCATCGTGTCCATCATATATACGTCCTGGATGGGAATCCAACCCTCCTCTTGTTAAGCAATTACGGTCAATAACAAAATCAGAAAATCCTTTTTACTTCCTAATGTCTTCAAAATTCAGGATGTTTTGTTAAAATGGTGTTAAATATTAAAACTATCGCAAATGATATAGTTATACAATGTTCGAAACCATTGAGTGTTGCACAGGACTGTAGCAGAGCGTGAGAACTATGTTTACTTAGTGTGGACATACCAAATAAAGATGAGTGGCAGATCCTGTGACCTGGCAATATGTAATAAATGCTTATGATATTTATACCGTTGATTAAGTAAATCCTCCTAATTATTTTCATGTACAAATATATATTCCTTAAAAAGGATAAAATATTTGAATTGATACTGATGTATTTAGTAAAAGAGCAACATTCTATTGAAAGATCAAGAAAATTGTACACAAATGATTTCTATTTTAACAATAATATATCACGTTATTGTTGAGTACAAAGATAATTCATTTGTGATCCATGTATTTCATAGTAATTTAAAAACTAAATTAGCTTTTAACAGCAAGTTGTAAACACTGGGTATTCCAAATGTTATTACCAATGACTTTAGTAGTCAATTAAATACAAAAAAAAACCCACCATGAGATACTCCAGGCTGTACAAAAGACTCATCTTATTAAGCCTTAATTAACTAGACTAATGTGAAATAACAGAATTCGTGCAATAGTGTTTCATTGGTGACGATTGGTGCTAGACTGGAGACCCAATGATACAGAAGCATCTTAATAAGCCGTCATAGTGTTGGACACTAGATTGCGTTATTGCGTACTTTGCATTTGCATTGAGTATGGTGACTACTACTCTTCTGATTCGGATTCCGTTCATGCTATTCATCAAGCAGAGTAGTATCACCTTAGCATGCTCACATAAAAAATATTAATAATGATAGTCGGGACACCTCTAGCACATGTGAAACATCGAAATTATTTTTTAAGAAAGGATGAGTTTAAAATTACTGCTTAGAAAAAAATATTATACGATGTGAAGATCAAGATTTAATCTTCTAGTAAATTAAGCACAGCATCACGAAGACCTTACAACAGTGGTTTAGTCCCCTGGTTTTGATATTCCATATCAATAGAGCAGAAACTGTTTCTGTTAAAGTTACAATTAGTGTCAACCGTTAACGTGTGATGACTTGCATATTCAATGAAGAACATACTTTGACACCTTCTAATGCAGATAAACTGAAAAACAGACAGGGATGACCACCTCTCCAGATTGGAGAGGAATCCTTTTGTGTTGAGAAATTTTACTCTCGTTCCACAATTGTCAACGATAATAAAGACTTGAGGACTATGTATTTTCAAAGGTGACTTAACAGTTTTGAAATTATTACCTTCCAAGGTAATAATCATAAAAATGTTTAGCTCCAGCTAAAGGTGTATTTTCCAAAACTTTATATATGTGTAAGACAGTGAAATGTTAACGGTGAAATATATGTATTAAGCTGTCATATGCTTTTGCAAGCTTACCCCGCGTCTATGGTAAATAGTAACTTATGTGGCATTCTGACGTATCGTATAAGCTATATTATAGTTATGTTTCATCTAAATCAATTCAGTCATTTTAGCGGAAAAAGTTGCAGGCATTCATACATCCGGCCTCACAAACTTTTGTATTTATAACATTTATATGATATCTGACTAATTGAACATTACAGAAATGTTTGCTCATCGTTTTCATTACATATAAATAAATACATATTGACATGTAACTAAACTCCATAATCATCTTACAAGCGTATCTATATTAATCCAAAGCTGCGTATAAAATAGAAATGCGCGTGCGCTCGCATTTCAGTCGAGTTCTGTGTTTGAACGTGTTTGTGTACAGTGCTTGTGTATTACGGGTACGTAACTTATATTATATTAACTGTAATTAATAATTGGTTTCGAACTATATAATACCAGTATTTTATAATCTTATTAGCTAATTGTAATTATACAATCATAGAAAATTAAAAATTTATTCTTATTAATTGCCTTTTTGGAAGTTTCAATGTTTTATAAAAATTATATTGTTAACATTTTCTTTTTGAATTCTTTCGGTTTGGTACTACTTAGATATAAATGAGTACCTACTTTTCTTCGTATAGGGGTTTTTATTGAATTAATATTCATAATTGATATAGGCGTTATGTGGCTTATGGTTCAACAGTCAATATTGTTAATCGGTTGAATTTAAATTTTGAGTGTTGCCATTAAAAATATAGATTTATTAAAAACCTCCTCCTTTTTATAAAAATCTATTTATCAAAAGAGAAAACTGATAATCTTGTCAATATTATTGAAAATTTTAAATTATTTTAATAGAATTCTAATGTATTAGTGAGAACATTTATTAATTTGATTGTTCTGTATATGTGAAGTAAATATAAAAACCCAATCTGTATTTTATTGATGACGAGCTTTTGCTCGCGGCTTTGCTCGCGCAGAAGTAGATATTTTCATCCCTTATACTAAGGGGATCCCGGAAATACTAAGGGGCTAAACCCTTAGTATTTCCGAAATTTCTTTTTGAGTGCTAACTTAAGTTATACAAGAACCTACATGCAAAATTATAGAATTCTAGGTTCAGCGGTTTGGGCTTTGCGTTGATCTCTGGGTATCTTCGTCAGTCAGTCATCTTGTTATTTTAGATAAACACTAAATTAAGTATAAAATAAAATAGCTACGAAATTGTCGTGCACATACGTAATTTTGATCTCATAATTAAAATTAATCTAAATAAAAGCCTCAAACATAAAAAACCAGGGCAGGTAAACAAATATACAAACCTCGACCGGAGTTAACCGTGTGAGAGCCACGCTTCGGCATGCATGGGCCAGCTCGACCGGAGTGATACCATGGCTTCACAGAAAATCGGTGTGTGTTGCCTGCGCTATGTTTCTCCCAGTGAGTGAGTATATTAGGAGGCCACTTATCCAACCCTGCTCCTCATCCTCCTCCGCATCCCCCCCAAGGCCATTTGTGACGCCTTTGATGTTGCGGGTGTCCATGGGCGGTGGTAATCGCTTACCATAGGGCGATACATCTGCTGTGTTTTGCCCCTATTGCAGAAAAAAAACCTATTTAAATGATATGTCATCTCAGTAGGCCGCCATAGTATGGGTCACTATGCTGCGTTGTTGCATTGTGGGATGTCGCAATGAGTATGGTGACCACCACACTTGGATTCTGTTCAAGCTTTCCATCAGGCAGAGTAGAGTCACTTTGCCACCCCCATCGCGAAGAAGGTCTTGACTAGTTGGTTTCCTTATGCTAGTGGTTTTTCCATTCGTGTCAGACATATATAGAAATGAATCTAGCATCTTCGACTTACTGTGGATCATATTCCCTGATATTTATTTGCCTTTCATTAAGATGCCTGGTCAGGTCCGGATAATTCCAAAAGTAGCACGACTGAGGCTGATTGTCAAGAAGATTTTTGGAGGAATCACCACATATTCCTGACTTCAAAATTGTGTCGATAGCGACGCTAAGGAACCTGAGCTTACCTGGTCTTTCCATATCAGTATTAATTAGGCCAACTGCCTTTCTTCCTTTGTCTGTCTGAAACTTTGTTTTTTCTTTTTTTCGGGTTCCGTACCTCAAAAGGGAAAACGGAACCTTTATAGGATCACTTTTTTGTCCGTCTATCAGTCTTTCAAAACCCTTTATCTCTGGAACGCGTAGAGGTATCAAGGTGAAATTCATATCAAATACTCGGGTCTTCCGTCCCTTAGAGCTGTGAACAAAACCAACTTCTAAGCCAACTCAACCAAAAGATACAGCCGTTTATGCTGGAAATTTTCGATACTCGTAAGGAATTCAAAACTTACAGGGCACTTCCCGTGAACTCAGAATCTTAAAATTTTGTACGGAGTAACGCCTTATAGCATAGATATGATGGAATCATAATAGAACCTCTTCCATCATCATTCCACGGGTTGAATTTCGGTAAAGTCATTTAACCGACCAACAGGTTTCCTATGAGATCTTGATTCACTCTGCTCTAAGCTAAAACATAGTTTTCTATCAGTATTTTATTATAAGATCTAAGCACTTGTCCATTTATCTGTTCAAATGACGGGGTGCTGATACTATCACCATTCAACCGACTATTCCATCAATAGCTTCTTACCCGTTTCCCAATTTTATTCGGGGTCGATGCAATGAGTTTTCCTATACCAATCACCTCTATCATTCAACAGTTCACGGTTTAATCCATATTTAGAAACGGAAGCATCCTGGACTAGTACATTATGTGCATTCACAATAAGTATGCTGACCGCTAGTCTTGGATTTTGCTCATCTTTCCATCAGGGTACAGTCATTATGGCGGGTTAATGCATAAAAATCCCATTCATGCAATCTTTCCATTTATTCTTTGGTCATCCTCTTCTCTTATATCTCTGTCTATTTTTTTACTAAAATACATTTTATTGAATACCGTTTACATGACATATAATATTCAACTGATATTCAAGTCAAGACTACTATACTTGAAAGACAAGACTCTTTCAAGAAGGGTAACCTTGTCTTTTATTCTATTGGTATCAGATTGTTTAAAACCATTCCCCCGACCTTTTTTTCGTTACGTTGGGGTCAGCCCTAAGTTTGCTACAATAGGGCTAAATTTTCAATTTGGAGTCTTGATTTTATATCATACTAATACTGCTATTAGAATGATAATATAATAATATTTTTCAGACCCTAACACTCAACCCATAACACAAGCTAGGCTAGCTAGCTAGACTAGGTGGCTAGCCCCAAACTAAGCAGAGCTTGTTTTATAGGTACTAGACAACTGATATAAATATACATATATATTATTGTAAATACATACATATTATATAAAAAAAACATCCATACTCCAAAACAAATATTTGACCATTAAACATTTAGTACGACCCGGAAATCGAACATGAGACATCATGTACAGTAGTCGCGAAACGCAACCACTGCGCCATTTACAAAAAAAAGTATACCTGTATGTATTTATGATGTTCTCTTAGCCGATTTCAATGGAGAGCCCCCAACTATACAGGAGATACTACATTGCACAAGTGTATGTGCAAAGACTCACTCACTCCGAAAATCTTATGAGATGGTTATCCGACAAGAACGCGGAGAGATCACGCACAGGAAGGCATTACATGCTCTCGGAGGTACGGGGGCTAATCCTCCAAACGCTGGGCTATTATTAGGCATTTCTATAATCATGATAAAGAAACTGAAAGTATTATAAAATTTGGCTCAGTAATTTTACAGTTTAATGTCTATTAATGAACAAATCTTTCTTTTTTAATAACAGTGTCGATATAGCTTTCATTGAAACGTATCGGAATGCGGACAGGAACAACACAACACGCCACAAAACTAGGAAATAAAATACTCGTGTGTTTTATTTGGTGTAGTGGTATAATTATTGGTTAATTAAAGTGTCATTGCGGTAGAATAATGGACTGTATACAGATATTTGTATGACGGTCCGGTAATTTTAAGTTCATTACCTCTGACAAATGTTAAAAGAACACATAAATTTGTGTCCTCAATTAGATTAGTAATTACAAAAATTATTATATTGATTTATTTCTTATTGTTTTTCTTTGGCTTTCTGCACCCCTGCTTCATACGAACTTTGGCTGTGCCAAATTATAAGCTCCTCCATTCATATTACTTTTGCAGAAAGGGGTACAATTTTTTTATATAGTTTCTTCATAGATATATCTACTATCCTTAAATGAAAAATTCTTGTATATGTATTTACAAAATCTGAATCTCGGAAACTGCTTCAACAATCATCATGGAGTTTTTGTATACTTCGGGGGCTATATATCGATCTTCTAAGAATTCCATTTTAGAATATCACATGTATGTAAAAAAAAATCACGAGTATGGAGCTTGATGCGAGAAGTCATAGATCGAACTAAGTGGCGTGAAATTGAAGAGGCCAATGTCCAGCAGTGGACTGTGATAGGCTGATGATGATGATGACGATGATGATGATGATGACGGCGGTCATCCAGGCACTATTTTTATACACATACACTTTATATATAAAGTGAAAGTTAACTATATGTATTTAATTAAAAACTATCTAAGTATTTACAAATATTTATACAATAGCCCACTGATAAGAACTTTAATACCAACTTTCGACGATTACATTAACCCCTTTGGGAGTAGAATGCCCATACACAGTGTAAATGATTATTTTCATCATATAATATTCGTCCCGTGCTAATCGAACTTATGATGATAAACACAGTTATGTGAAAATGTTCACCAGACGCTTTTTTTTACGTGTGGAAACCGGTTTGCGGCGGGGCGGTATGTCGGAATCGAACCGACTAAAACCACACGGTGTGCCACTCTGCACCTGAGACGGGAGGAATCCGGGAACCGCTTTTTTACGCCATCCGGACCCCTCCCAGCGCCTGCCCGCACCGAAGCGGGCACCGTCTCTAGATGTTAAATCCTCTCAATTCGGGCGACGTACGGCACACGCGTAACGTTGCCCCCTTGCGGCTGACCTGTGAAGCGGATGGAGGGGAAAACCCGTCCCGCCCATCCGCGGCCACACTCAGGGCGGCATGAGGCGCTGGTAGGCGCGCCTCTGCCGCCCGGTTAGCCGGCGGCGGATCGGGTCCGAGTGGAGGTCGTCCTCCCGGGCCTTCTCCGCCGCCTCCTTCTGCGAAATGACTTCCTCGCAGAAGGTCGCGACCGTGGTAAAACTGCTCTCGCCGCCGGCCATGGAACGTACGACGGCCGGCAGCGAGAGATCTTCTCCGATGACTAATGTTCACCGGACCCTAGTCCAACATTTCTTGCAGAAAGTTTGTCTTGACTGTCCAGCCTTCTTAGACAAGTTGAGATTCTACACATATTAATTAACAAATTTCCTATGCAAATAAATAAAATTGGAGTCTCCGTTCGTAATATTAAAATAACCGATTTTTACTAAATGGATATGTATGTTTACACATTGTATATACCAAAATAACATAATTTCAAATTTTTGTCTGATTGTTGCGGGTAATCTCTGGGAACGGCAAGAACGATTTCCACAGGATTATAATGGAAGATAGCTGATGATATAAGAAGTAACTTAGGCTACTTTTTAAGACTAACTTCGCCACGATAGTAAAATATATGGGAATGGCGTCATTTCAGCACTTAAGAAAATATTTGATAATATTTTAAGAGAAAAGAGACGTTAGCGGTTGCCGTAAGAGGTTCGACGTGAAGCTCTTGCATTTCGGATAAGGGGGATGTAGATTTACAGCGTTTTTCAACCATATATTTCTATTTACAACTTTAGACATTTCCACAATTATTTTCCCCTAGCAGCCCGGGCAGCTTTCACACGGGTAGAAGTTGATATTTACCCAAAAATTTTAATGTTTTGAATTTTAACACGCCCTTAGCAAACTTTCCAAGTTTTCATACGGATCCCTCATTTATTTTGTAAACATAATATTTCTACACCACCTAAAAGTTGACTGGAAGAGAATGCCCTGGGCATTAAGTCCGTCGATGCACAGGTTTAGTGCACAAAGCTATTAAATAAATAAATAATATCTTTCCTTCCTCCTATAATATTAGTGAAGATTTTCATTATAATTGATTTAACACTTTCACGCAGGGTAATTTTTTATCTTTTTCGTCAAATTTTAGTTGTCAAAAAGTTATGAATACTCTTTTTATGGTTAAAAAACGTTTATTTCTTAAAATAATACATTATTCGCTTAAACGAGAACTTACAACAATTAGTGGTAATATATAATGTGGCTCTAAAGAACATGCTTAGCATAAAAAAGGTCCCAGGCCCTAGAGATCAACGCACATGCCAAACCGCTGAAATTAAAGTTCTGAAATTTTGCATATAGGTTCATTATATAATCACGAGCTTCTTTGCCAGTGTTCTTCTCATAAGGCTTTACGCATTTTGGAAACTAGATATTATGGATCAACAGAGGCAGACAGTGGATTTAGGAGTTTTTACCTAATTCAGCTTGACAATACAGTACATCTCTGGCGTCTGTTTGTGTCGATCTATGGTTTTTATCTGTAGCTTCAATTTAACGTTCATAAATGTCACTTAGTGTCTTAATTAAATAAATGATTTTGAATTTGAATAACGTAAGTGAGCACTACGAAATGAATTTTCGGATGCCACCCTAAAGGGAGAAAATAGGGGATGAAAATATCTACTTATGCGTGAGCGAATCCGCGGATACATAAAATTTATATTAGTCGATTCACCATTGCATCAATGCTCAACACCTGCTTCTAGCTGTGACCAATGGTCTCATCATATTCTCTGGGAAAGCAGTCTTTGGTATAATGAACGTAACATAGCTTAACAGCTTACAGATGACATCCCGGGCAGTATACTATGGGGATCTTGTGTCAACTGCTGTGAATTTCCGTGCGTTTAAATTCATTTGGCCTCTCGCTTTGCTTATGAGGGAAGTAGACTTATTATATTTTTAACTCCTCCAGTTTTCTTCTGATTAATTTTATTGCGGGTTCAAAGACAGTTTAATTTTTCCTGGGACTTCTCGAGTGTCAGAACTCAGTGTGTTCGTGGGTCACTGCAGTTGATCCTGGTGTACAAGAGTTACAGTGTGGGCGTGTGGGCGGTATTAATCCCATTAAAAAACTGCCAGTTGACATACAAAAAATCCGCGTCAACCGATCGCTACAGCAGTGCTAACCAGGTATTGCACGAAGTGCAGTGTGTATAGTAATTACTAGATAAGAATACGATAAGTATAAAAAAGGATATTTTTTTTAATTTTGTTTGTGTAAAATAATTTGATAAGAAATTACCGTAGAAGAGCCACGCTTTATCACGAATTCGTGGGCTTGACCTGAGAGATACAGCGCTTGTGCTGTGTTTCACTGAGTGAGTAAGGATACCAAAGGCCTGAGGCCCTCTCCACATCCCCCTCTCCATCCCCCAATGGTCGGTAACGAACTCGTAACGCCTCTGGTGTTGCGGGTGTTCATGGGCGACGGTAATCGCTTACCATCAGGTGACAAGTCTGCTCGTTTGCCAGTTATTCCATAAAAAACTTGAGTTATGCAGGATTGACAGTTACTAAAAAATCGATCAAGTACGAGTCTCTCAGGAAAGGTTCCATGCATTTAAGCCGTTACTAATATTGCCGTTAATATTTAGCAAAAACAAGCAAAAAAATCACGTTTGTTGTATAGGAGTCCACCTAAATATTTATTTTATCCCGTTTTTTAGTATTTGCTGTTATAGCGACAACAGAAGTGCATCATCTCTGAAAACTTCTACTGTCTAACTATCACGGTTCATGAGACATAGCCTGGTGACAGCAGATCGACGGACAGCGAAGTCTTAGTAATAGGGTCCCGTTTTGCCCTTTTGGTACGGAACCCTAAAAGTAAGGATAGTTATCACCTAAATGGCGCTACACAAGACTTCAGTTAAAAGTAGAAGCCGCTATATATTTTTACATCAATCCCAATAAAACACAATTTTAAAACATATAATTGCTCTCATAAAAAAATTACCATACGTTTGCGAAATAAATTTCAAAACACAAGTGTCGTTACATATCTGCTGACCCCGAATAGATGATGCCGAGATAATATTACTTTGTTTATAATTTCATAATACTCCCACAATAAGGTGTTGGCCTTTCGGTAGGTTATTAAAGTTTTGTAATGTATTCAAACAATTCACATGGATGTTAATGAGAAGAGTAATGGATGAGGGGGTACCTCTATTTTTCATTTTTTTTATGGCATGATGTACCGACCACATCCATGTGGTGACGGATTGAGAAAACGGAGTGTCGCCTCTGGTGGCCTTTGCTTGAGGTCTCGGGTTCGATTCCCGGGTTGGATCAAATGTTTGCATGATTTGCAAATATTTGTTTCAGAGTTTTCAATGTATAATATGTACTCAGTGATACACAGCGCAGGCGCTGTTACACACCGGTTTTCTTTGAGGCCGTGATATCACACCGGTCGAGTGGGACCATCCTTGCCGAAGCGTGGCTGTAGATGTGACCCAAAAGTTGCCCAATAAAAAAAACGAAGTTCAGCCGTGACGTAGTAGATTTAAACCCGACCCTAACTTTGTATAGAAAAATGCTCGTAGAAAAGATGTGTATTTCTCTAATATAATTATGGCCAATCGCCATCTGCTGAAGACACACTGAACTACGGTGTAACGTAGTGTACGAAGAAGCTACCAATCCTGCATCGCGCAATAGAAGTTCTTGCGCCGATTCACATACATAACTTCCCAGCATCAACTGTTGGGCAGTGGCGCGCCAGGCATGATCACCTCGCCTGGTCGGAGAATCTTCCCTTGGTGTTGGAGGGACATGACACCCGTTCCTCCATAGACTTTTATTTAAGCTTATCTGCTACATAACTATAGATTTCGGTTTCACTATTCTTAATTAGTGGCATATATGCTAGATGCACTTATATATATTATATTAATTACTGTTATACGGCTATAAACTATCTGAAACTTTATCAAGTAGTACTGAAACTGGAGCTCATTACTGGCTCGTTTCTTATGCAGTTAATTAATATGAATATTTGCATAATCCATAACAATGCTGTCACACTATACAACTGAACTATTTCACAGGACTGTGGTCAACACTTCCTCAATTGGCAAACGATTGAGTAAAGTAGTTCACATTTCTCTACTACTATTTAATACAAACATGATACTAGCTCACCCGATTAACTTCGTACATTTTTCTCTCGTAGATATTTTCTAGATTTCTGAAAAACTTGTTGTAATAATTGAAGTCGCCTTAGTTTCCCATATAGAGTATAGCAGCCATGGACAAATTGAACACATAAACAAAAATTTATCCAATTTTGTGCAGTCGATCGGAAGTAATGCGCGTACATACATTTCGGCTATTCATTATTATTTATATATTTTAGATTGTCCTTCTATAATTATGTCCTGACAAGGTACAAACGAAACATTTTTTCTCTTTCTCACGATAATAAAACTACACATTACCAATACTAATGCGGTTCTTATTCACCACAATTATGCTTTTGTGTGTCTGTTTATCCGTGAGATTTATTGACACATTGTTCCGGTCACAATAACGTTCAGATGTCAATCTTAAATTAATTGACTATTGACTTTAATGCGCCAAAACTGAATATAAATGAATGAATATAAACTAGGGTTCGCTCATAATTCATTTAATTTTTAACCAACTTCAAAAAGGAGGAGGTTCTCAAATCCACTATTGTGTATATGTATTTTTTATGTTTGTTACTTCAGAACTTTCGACTGGGTGAACTGATTTTGATGATTCTTTTTTGTTTTAAAGCTTTTGTGTCCCGTGTGGTACCATTTCAATTTGGTTCAGTCCTTGAAGTAGGATTTTTTCGTAACTTTCGGCACTCTTCTTCTTCGAAATTGTAATGTCACTTGTCGAAAAATGTGACTTGCATATGAAAGAAGTGGAATGGTTGGTGCTCTTTGGAGGAAACCCTTATTTAGCAGGGCACAGCAGTAGACAGAAATTAGCGTAAGTATTGTAAACGTTGTACCGGGACCACGTTCCTAGATTTATCATATAGGCACAATATTTGTTTTAAGTAAAATAGTATTTTGGGGACAGCAAGAAAATAACGAATTTGAGTCTAGACTTACAATAGAGTTAACTAAGAAGAAAAAAGAAAAAGTAGAGATGAAGAGAAGTTACCAAAAATAAACATAATATATTTTTTTTGTTTGAAAAAATATTGCTATTTCAACGCCTGAATTAGCTTCACGAGTTATCATCATCATCATCATCATCATCATCATCAGCCTATCACAGTCCACTGCTGGACATAGGCTTCTCCAATTTCACACCACTTAGTTCGATCTATGGCTTCTCGGATCCAGCTTCTGCCAGCCGTCCTGCGCAAATCATCGCTCCACCTGGCCTGTGGACGTTCCACACTACGTTTGCCGAGACGCGGTCTCCACTCAAGAACTCGTTTACCCCAACGGTTATCGAGTTATCACGAGTTATACAATACAATAATTAATTACTAGAAAGCGACAAAAACATTGTTATTAATTTTCATAATAAACATTAAAGCATGTACTTCACGTTACCTATGGTATAAACTTAATCAGTAAACCTATGTAATATGTGAGAGAGATGTTATCTGCCACCAAACAATATGATTTCAACATAATCATGTAACACTCAATGAATGATGTGCAACATAGATATTCATTGTATATAATCTACATAATATAATAAGATTATCTAAATATTAATACGTGCACCTGTTTTTAAAACAAATATGGAACATGCTGATATATTTCGTGTATTTCATATACTGTTGTAATTAAATATTTTCGGACACACAACACCATCAATTCTCAAACTAAGTAGAGCTTGTACTGTAGGTACTAGGCAACTGATATAAATATATATACACAAAATACATATACACAAAACTGCCTCATTGGTCTGGCGGCTGACGTGTGCGTCTGCTAATCAAGAGGTCTTGGGTTCGAATCTCGGGTCAGACCAAAAGTGTTATTGAGTTTCTCAGATTATAGAAGTTCTTAATAACAGCTTGGAGTTTGAAAGTTGGGGTCTGAATCCCCCTGTATCAGAGAGCACGTAAAGCTGTCGGTCCTCTACGCCTGATCGGTCGATCGTGTCGGTTAACCATCTCATCGGATTATGAGAGAGAGGGCACAGAGAGTGTACCTAGGTTGTATATAGTGCACTATATACTAGGAGATATATACACACTTGTGCACTATATATCTTCTGCGTAATGGCTGGTCACCGTTGAGAGGGACCGCAGTTGTCGTAATCGGCTAGGAAGAACATCATAAATACAGGCATACATTTTTGTAAATAAATGCATATTATATACATAAAACACTTAAACTCCGATACAAATATTAGCAATTCATACAAATATTTGGTTCGACCCGTGAAACGAACCCGGGACCTCAAGCACAGCAGTCGCAAACGCTGCCACCGAAGCAGTTATTATTTATATTATTACATGGTACAGAAACGTGGAAAAGCCTTAAAGACCGACGCAAAATCGATGCCCTCGCGATGTACTGGCGTCTACTGCTGCGGATCCCCTGGACAGCTCATCAGATCATCCTATCGATCCTAGATGATGAAAATCTAACAGAGGTCATTTTTGACTAAGGAAAAACGAATACTAATCATACGGTTGAGTCCCTGAGCCCTGTTCGTGCAGAAACCGCGTGCCTCATTTTGGAATGAATTGATTGTGATAATGGATTCAAATGGTGGTTATGCGCTTGTGCCTTTTAGTTTCAGATATTAATAGACGTGGGTAGTCCTTTAACATCAGGTTCTCAGTCTGCTCGTTTGCTTCTATAGGTAAAAAAACTATCTATTGTGGTATTTCTGAACCAATACCACCATTAAACCTTGAAGAAAAAATTGAATCCCCACTTCTAATAGCGACAACTTGAAAAAAATAAGATCTCTATGGCGGTAGTCACCATCAAGTGTCTTCGTTTTTCTTAAGTAAAGTAATTACAATTGTGCAAGCGAAAGTGTATCATAACGACTTTTGACGCTTACATTACAAAGTTAAGTTTGTGTAATTTGAGACACTGGAAATAATTACGTTAATTTAAAATAACTGCTGAGAGAATTAAGTAAGTTAATTTTAAAGTAATTTTTGAAGTCATAGAAATGTGAATTCGTTTGGTGAGGGAGTGAGAATACAGTGTTATGCATCCCGTGGGTATTGTAAGAGCAGGCTAAAGGTCGTTTTCAATAATACAACCCTAGTTTTTTCTAGAGATCTATCGAATACCGTCTGAATCCTCGGTGGCGCAGTGGTAGCGTATGCGACTGCTGTGTCCTCGGATTCCATTCACGGATAGTACTGAATGTTTATATAATCTGCAAATATTTCTTTCGGAGTTTGAGTGTTTTCTATGTATAATATGCATGTTTTTATTGGTCTTTTAAGCGGGCGTGAAACAGCATCTCATCAGGCCGCCATAGTGTGGGTTACCATCCTGCATTGTTCTTTTTCGCATTGAGGATGGTGACCACCACTCTTGGATTCTGCACCTCTCTCTGTATCTATATCAATTGTCTAGTACCTATAACACAAGATCAGCTTAGCTCGGGACCAGATGGCGTTGAGAGCTAGAGGTCAGAAAAAAAAGAATTTATCTTAAAATGGTAATCATTATTTTTTACAACTAAAAAGTTATCGAATAAAAAGGAAAAATGTTGTAAATATCATTGGAAGTATTGAATCAATCTTATTGAAAAAAATACGTAGACTATATCAAGTTTTCAGAGTGGCTGTTTCGAAGCCAACTACCAGGACAACATCACTGCAAGGAGTTAAGAAACTAGAAACTAACAATACCAACCCGTCTAGCGAGCGTGATATAGATATACCATATCTGTTGAACAAGCCTAAACACAAGGTAACTACTGTAAATCGTGGAGGAAATCCCTCACTACTTTTCGGTTCCATCATAAAATCGACTCCAGACCTCCATTAAATTGTAGAGCTTTAAAATACTCAATAAAAAATACAAATGCATTAGTCATTTCTACGAATTTCGAAGGTATCCCACAATTTCTCTAGGATACCATTATCCTGAGAACCTTATCATGGGACCACTCTTGAAATATTTCCTTTCCAATAAAAGAAATCGTCAAAATCGGTTTATGAACGAAGGTTCATAAATCCTATCATACTAATAATATAAACGCGAAAGTTTGTGAGGATGTTTGTTATTCTTTCACGCAAAAACTACTCAACAGATTTGGATAAAACTTTACAGTAATATAGCTCATACATCAAAATAATACATAGGCTACTATTTGCCGTGATAACCGACATATACGCGGGCGGAGCTGCAGGCATAAACTAGTAATATTATAAATGCGAAAGTTTATAAGTATGAGTGGATGTTTGTTACTCTTTCATGTAAAAACTACGGAGTGGATTTTAATGAAACTTTACATTAATATAGCTTATATATCAGAATAACACATAGGCTACTATTTGCCGCGATAACCGACATATACGTAGGCGGAGCCGCGGGCAACAGCTTGTAATATACATGCAGTTGAATTGAGACAACTCCTTCTTTTTTAAGTCAGTTAAGAAGAAGCCTTGCATAGCTGTGGACTATTTAACTGTGTCGTTGATATGTTTATTACGTCGTGACAGTCTTGAATCTCAGTTTTCTAAGTACAACAGATTTCATCAGTACATCTCTGCCACAATGTTGTAAGTTTTAAATTAAGTTTTGCAAAATATTTCACACAGACATAGTTAAGAGAATGGTAACAATGAATGCCGTTTCGACTATTTCTTAAGACGTTTAGTGCAAATTAAAACGTAATGTGGGGCCTTTTACTTTTCAAATTTCTCATCTATGAAGAAAGTTATATGTATTCGTTTAGAAAACATGTATATGTATGTCACCTTCTTATTATCTTCTTATCTCTGACTTCTTATTAGTCCACTGTTGGAGATAGACCTTTATTTAGAAATCTTTTGAAATACTATATCACACTGGCTCGACGGGTCGGTGTGGGGCTTGCGTCAAATTTACCTTCTCTGTGCCGTGATGGTATTCTGCGTGGTTTCTTCCCTTAGTTCACTTACGACAACCACTGGATAAAGAGGGAGATTGATGCTCCGAGTACTTAACCCATCCCCATACAGACAATACATTGAAGCTAGAATATAAACTTGATTATATGACTATGATGACTACTATATATTGGTGAAATTTTATAAGTACATTCAGTAGGTAGAGAATAGGTTAGAAAAAACTAATTTTTACACCCCTAAGTGTTGAGGGTGGTTCACCATTTTTTTTAAATAAAAAAATACATTTAGTTCTATATTATTACCGTTCTACCACCTTTAGGTAATTTAGAAAATATTCACGGAAATAAATATATACATATAGACCTGAGACCAGTAGTAGGACATTAGGGGTTGTTGATTTGATTGATTGATAACACAGATTTTGAAATATTTCTATTACCGAGGGAGAGCCTCGCTTCGGTATGAATGGGCCGGCTCGACCGGAATGATACCACGGCCTCGCAGGAAACCGGACTGAAACAGCGCTTGATCTGTGTTTCACCGAGTGACTGAGGATACCGGAGGCCCATAATTGGCTGCCATTTGATTGGGTCATTGTGGAGCTGACCTAAGCTTTTATGGTTAACTAGCTGAGCCCCACAGTGTTACCCGTGTTACAACAATCGCAGGTAACATCGCGGGGTAAAACTAGTTATAAAAAGTAGCCTTAGTTACTCCTTACATCATCAGCTATTTGCCTTTGAAAGTCCTGGCAAGTAGTCCAGCTGTTCCAAACGATACCCGGAACAAACAGACTAACAGACGATAATTTAAAAAACGTTATTTTGTTACATGTACCGTGTATACATATGCATTTAGTAAAAAGCGGTTATTTTAATATTAGAAACAAACACTCCTATTTTTTTTATTTGTATGTATAGATTAATTGGGCGTCATTCGGTAGACCCCAATCTGGAACTTACACAGTTACTTAGTGGCATACTTAGTTTGGGTGGTTTTTTAATCAGTGTGAAGACAAAATAAGTAACGAATTATTTAAATAAAACCCGGCCGAGTACAATTTATATTATTGTTTTTTTTTAATTTTGATGTAGCCAGGGTCACTCTCACGACTAAGACGAATCTATTGACACCACTCACATAAAAATACGACTAGCGGGTTAGACTCATATATAAACTTAAAAACATAACCCTCCTTCTTTTGCAGTCTGGTAAAAACCCAACTGCGTATAATTTATTTTTATTCCTTTTTTAATTTTTATTTACCCAGTGTCGCTCTCATGGCTAAGACGAATCTATTGACAGCACCCAAATAAAAATACGACAAGCCAATTAGGCTGTACGGCGAGCCAAAGAAATATCCATACAAATATACACTAGAAAATCATAACCCTCCTTCTTACGCAGTCGGGTAACAAGACAAAAGCCAACCCGTTCAAACTATCGATCAACTGAAGTCAAACTTAAATGAAATTTGATTTATGCCGATGGCAAAAGCTAGGAACAATACGGCTGACTTATATTGACGAGTCTGAACTTGGCACAGAAGGTTGCGTAATAAATGTTTCTAGGAACAAAATGGTGGCATGAGACCCTCAGACACGCGTATTGGACAATCCTTTTTGGTTTCTTCGTGCTCTTTAGTCAAAGAGCGCAAAGTCTATGTTCAGTAATTCATATCAGTCAATTACCGTATTGCTTAATATTCGAATCGCATTTTTCCTAATCTATTGCTATGGAACTAACAAACTCAATGTTAAACAAAAACAAACAAGACATGGGAACCCGGTATATTGTAATGACATTAACAAAAACCCATACCACATGTCATTATTATGGTAATTACATAGGAATGAAATATAATTAACTATATAGACATGTGAATTTGTCTGTCGATTGCGGAAATACTGACATATAACGTTATCAGTCTATAGCTGGACATGTGTATCTTTTTTTAAAATTAAAAACTTCTTTAGGCGTGATGAGCACTGTTTAGGTAAACAAATATTAATTTTGATAGGGGAAAATCTTATGAGTTCGCGTTAACACGTCACCGTCACCGACATGCTGACGTCACAAAACTTCTTTAGCCGCGGTAAGCACTATTTGGTAGGAGAAAATTTTATGTGTTCGCGTCACCGACATGCTAATGTGTGATGTTGATAATTTATTTTAAACATTATGAAATTTCTAATTTTACGCATAAATTTTACAAATAACATTCTCAGTTATAAGTTTTCACTTCTTTCGACGGCTTTTTTAAAGGGTTCGAAATAGCGTACGTTTACCCATGGACACCGTCACAAGTTGGTTGCCGGCCTTTGGGGAATAGGGGTCACGACACCACGGCCTCACAGAAAATGGATGTGAAATAGCACTCGCGCTGCGTTTCACGCAGTGAACAAGGATAACGGAGGCCTATACCTCAATCTTTTCAGACAATATCAGAATACTACACAAAGCATTGTCCTATACGGGGTTTCAGCCCACAACACTCAGTAAAAAACGAGACGAGGTAATCGCTTATGCCACTGCGCCATCAATGCAGTCAGTTTTTTTTAGCTTTTCACCAAGTGAAGGTGTTGGAGCCCCCTTTCTGAAATTTTACAAATATGTCGGTTTCAAAAAATTTAAGTTTTCTCACAACATCACTCTGCCGAACCAAACAACCTAGCAAGACAAATCTATCAAAGCTATAAGGGTCTTTCATTTGGAATATTGTACCTTTAAAACTAGGTCATCATCAGACCAGATATTAATGTAGACTTTGTTTGTTCCAGGTTTTGCAGTGAGACCTAATATATGATCGATATGTCACATCATAAACACTTGTGCGGTATCAAAATAGGATCCCTTGGACTATTGGCTGTTCTTTTCTACTTCATCGATAAATCTATGGCAGTAAGTACTTTGTATTCCTTTTTTGACTATTAAATTTGACGTAATTAAAGTTTAATGCGAGTAGCCGAGGATCGAACTAAGTGCTCGATCGGACTGCGATAGGCTGATGATGATGATGGTGAAAGATCATATGGAGGAGGCGAGTAGATAGAAGAAAGCGTACACCTCCTAAAAACGGCGACGTATTTGTGACGCCTCTAGTGTTGCGGGTGTCCATGAACGAAGATAATCGCTTACTATCAGGCGATGCGTCAGCTCGTTTCCCCCTATACCATAAAAAACCCAAGCGTTTGTTATACTTGTATCTACCTCTTCAGGGAGTAAATGTGTTTATAGAATTAATTTCATTGAGATGATTGATGTTTCTTTATCAATATTTAATCATATAATTACACACGTCATCAATGAGTGCAATTATATGATTAACTGTGGATAAAGGAAACAATGGATAATTAATATGCTGATTGTTTATTGATAGTCTATTTGTACATCCAGAAGATACCTCGAAAAAATTGATTTTAGTGTGTCAGGTCGCCAACCCTTTTTATGCCGTGGGTGTTATAAGAAACGACTACGCGAGCGAACTACTCAGAACAACAAAGAGAATGAATACTTAAAAAAAAACCTTTGGCCAGATGGTACAGTAGGCCAAAACCTCCATTCTTAGGAGAGGCCTACGTACAGCAGTGGACCGGTAAGGGCTGTAGATGAAGTTATGGAGGAATGGGTCACAGGTTCCTCCAACAGAAAGGGAGGACCAGGCGAGCTGATCATGCCTGTCGGGCCATGTATTTGTAATAAAATCAGCCTACAGCGACAATTACCTTAGTTGAGTTCATGAACTGAAGATATAACTAAGGACTCTTTTATTGGTGAGGATCAGGGTTACTGATATGTGAAGAAGTAGACAGCCATGTTTTAATGTAGTGCTCTCACTTATTTCTCTTAATATATGTACATATATGTAGATAAGAGCGCGTCTCCCCAGCAAGCTTAACAGCTTGGCAAGTATTTCATTTTTTGTCATGTGTAAAATTAAATAAAAAAATTGCCATGTCAATTTTTTTTACTATAATTATACTATATTTGCATACTATAATTGTTAAGGAAAAATATACACTATTCTTTATAACCAACATTAAACAAAAGCGAATATAAGGTCATAAAATAATATCATAAAAAAGTCGCAGCGATTGTCGCACGCGATCACGTAATTGTCGCATGTTCGATTAGCTCATCAATGTTACTCGGGTGTCGCATTGGAATTCCACAAGCTATTATAAAGTTCCGGGTTCGAAACCCGACTGTTACTATCAAAGAGTGCTACGTTATATTCATGCAGCACAGCGGTAGTGCATACGCCTGTCATATAATAGGTTGTGGGTTCCTTCCCTTGGTAATACGTGTAAATATGTACTTCTTTTTACCCAGAAAGGGACATAGCACACAAATATTGTTAATACTATATAAGCTATCATCATCAGTCTTTAGTAGCCTATTGCTGGACTAAGGCCTGTCCTTAGAAATGAGGTTTTGGTGTACTATATCCAACTTTACCTGATGGGTCGGTATAGACTCTGTTTCAAGATTTCCTTCTCTTCATTGTGATGTTGTCCTGGTAGTCAGTAGCCTTAGTTGGACGACACCCACGCGATGAACAGAGGTGGTGAAACTCGACGTTCTAAATCTCAGTACAGGGGAACTTAAAACATAACGAAGTCATACTAACCTATAATGAAAACTAGGGGGAACTTGGGTGAGATCACAAAATGATCTCAGTCCGACAAATGAGGCCATCTGTCACCCTAGAAGAAGCAGGCTCGGGTGGGAGCTCAGCACTCATGCCTCACCGATTGGGGCAGCAACGGAAACATCGGAGTTTTCACACAGTACTATGGACCTCTAGGAAACCGTAAGTGGCCCGAGGTACGTCGGGGTTTGAGGGTTTTCCTTCTTGGAGTGCACCTGGTTCCCCGGCTGCTAGTTCCCGCGACAACGTGCATTTTTAGTCGGTTCGAGTCCGACATGCCACCAGGAGGTGGTATCCGAGGGGATTTCTGTACGACAAAAAAAGGAGGAGCTGTGGAAGAGCCTCGCTTCGGCGCGAATGGGCCAGCTCGACCGGAGTGATACCGCGGTCTCACAGATAGACGGTGCGAAACGGCGCTTGCGCTGTGTTTCATCGAGTCAGTGAAGATACCAGAGATCCATATCCCAAACCCTTCACCCCATCCCCCTCCAAATACCCCAAAGGCCGGCAACGCACTTGTGATATCTCTGGTATTAAGGGTGTCCATGGGCGGTGGTAATCGCTGAACGTCAAGCAATACATCTGCTCGTTTGGCCCCTATTCTAAAAAAATGTTTAAACAGTACTCTGTAATTATTTTCTTGTCTTATGATCTAATTATATTGCAATCATCGATCATAATTGAAATCCAATTATAATGAGATTTTTTCCAAGAATAACTAGGTGTTGCATATTATAATTTCTAGTGGATAGTTGAAAAAAAAAACAATGCACACCTATTATTTCATTACCACAATTGACAGTAAATTCTTTAGTTCATAGAAATATTATTTTATAAATCTACTAACTGGCCCGACGATCTTCGTACGCCATATTCATTTTCGTGTAAATTTTCCGAATTATCGAAAAACTTATTTTAATAAGCCTGTGGAAGAACGGGTCACATATTCCTCCAACACAAAGGACCACGCGAGGGGATCATGCCTGGCAGGCCACTGCGCAGCGGTTGATGTTGGGAAGTTGTATATATGTTAATCAGCGCGAGAACTTCTATTGAGCGATGTAGGATTGGTAGTTTCTCAGTTGCCTTCGTTACTCCGTAGTTCAGTGTATCTTCGGTAGATGGCGCTGTAGTATATTTCTATTGCGATGTATTTGGAAGTCGCTACAAGCCCGTGTTAACTTCCCGCAGGACCGCAGTGTACGATTAAGTGGACAAAAAAAATAAAACACCTCCTGTTTTTTTTTATTTTTATACGAACTTTGTCCTCACAATAAGAAATACATAAAAGAAAGAATTAGATATCCGACTTTATTGCAGTCAAGTTATGCGCGTACATACATTTTTGTCATTCATTTTTATTTACATAGATAGATACCCGCATTTTAATATTGCTTGCCATGCCTAACTGCATCAGATAGTCTTAACCAATGGGACCCTTTTTTACGGAAATCCTCGTGGAAAAAACTCAACCTTCTAAAAAGCCCGTTCCTTTTTTTTAAAAGGAACGGGCTTTTTAGAAGGTTGGCTTTTTAGAAGGCGTGCGTGCACTGACCTCAGATCTACTTCTAAAAAGTGATATATGGCCTCACCTATCAATCTCAGGCCTGAACTTATGAAGGAAGTAAGTCTCTCATCACTTCTACGCACTCTTAAGAACAACTAATTAAATATACGTTCTTTACAGGCTCTGGATGGATATGTCGCCGGCGAAGATTATCCAGCGTACAACGAAGTGCCTAAAGGATTATCTTTTACTTGTGATGATAAGATACCCGGTTATTATGCTGACCCGGAGACCATGTGTCAGGTACTTTTGTGTTTCCGATTAATAGGATTTTAAAATTTGGGGGCGTGCAGTGCAACTCATGCATGCCGAAGGGTGGGAGAGCCACGCTACGGCATGAATGGTCCATTCTCGACCAGAGTGAAACCATGGCCTCGCTGGTCGGATCAAATATTTTTATGATCTGCACAAATTTGTTCCGGAGTTTGGGTGTTTTCTATAGTATGTATGTATTTACCATCATCATCGTTCATTCGGTCGGTTCGGTCGGTCGATTGATTCGATCAACTACCTCGTTGGTTTAGCGGTTGATGTATGCGACTGCCAATCAAGAGGTCTCGGGACCAAATCCCGGGTTGGGCCAAAAGGGTTATTGAGTTTTTCTGATAATATAAATACTTAAAAACAGCTTGGAGTTTGGAAGTAAGGTTCTGGACCCCCGTGCCTCGATGAATAGCTCCGTGATACTGAAATATGAATACGAATATCAAACTATCTCCATAGTATATGATGATATATATCGCTAAAATCCCATTTCATCAAATCCTGATAAAATTTAGATAGTAATTTGTCATATTACATTATTGAACAGACATGTGATAACTTTATGCATATTAGCTGCACTGCCTCATTGGTCTAGGGGTTGAAGTATGCGACTGCCAATCAAGAGATCTCGAGTTCAAATCCCGGGTCGGGCAAAAAGTGTTGTTGAGTTTTTCTGATTATATAAATACTTTACAACAGCTCGGAGTTTGGAAGTTGGAGTCTTAATCCCCGTGCCTCGGAGAGCACGTAAAACTGTCGGTCCTGCGCGTGATCTCTCCCTGATCGTGTCGGTTAACCGTCCTATCGGATTATGAGATTGAGGCAAGGCTTGGAAAATAACGGTTGAAAAATAACGGTTAATTAAGGTTAAAAACGGTTTTGCGTTAACGTTAATGTTCAGAACAAAACCGCAATTTATTTCGTTCTATGAACGAAATAAACCGGTTTCTATCCTCAATCACCATTCGCAGTAGTTAGTGATGGGCGGCGGTAAACTCGCTCACGTAGCGCATACTTGTCTGGACCTGTTTTAAATTGACTTTGAGCTCGCCGCAGCGACTGTACCATGTATGTATGGTACTCTCTCATTTATACTCACAGCCACACACACACAGACACACAAACACACACACACACATATATAAAGTCGTCTTTCGTCGGCTCTGAATCATCAATTTCAGTAAAAAGTGATGGTTGACCATTTTCTTGAAATACTATGTTGTACTTATTACAGTTATTACCCAAAAAAAAATGGTAAAAAAAATTATGTATTTAAAAATGTACTGTAGTAACTAAGAATCATACTTACCTAATCATATGTTACGAGCTGTATGTATTAACAGCGAATAAATATATAGTATTATCATACTCACTCTATTTAACACTTGCAATTCGTCCCAACACAAGTACCTACGGTTATAAACAAATAAAATTTTCATGCCGGCTATGCGAGCTAATGCGATCTGCTTCTTCTTATCTTCTGCGTGGTTGTTCCCCCTTTCCCCACCCTAGACTGAAATCTAAGGAAGGAAAAAATAGTGTACAATAACGGTTAATGAACGCTAACCGCAATAGGCACTTTATTTGTAAATAACGGTTAAAATAATGTCTTCTTGGAACGAAACCTTAATACTTCGTTCATATGTACTTTCAAGCCAAACCGGTTTGAAAATTTAACCGGTTTCCGACCCTTGGAGTGTGGGAACAGAGAGTGCACCTGTGTTTGCGCACACACTAGTGCACTATAATATCTCCTGCGTAGTTGGCTGGTCTCCGTTGAGACTGGACTCCGTAGTCGTAATCAGCTAGGAGAACATCATGTTTTTACAGATATAAATTCTATAATAAGTATTTATATCAGTTGTCTAATACCCATAGAACAAGCTCTGCTTACTTTAACGTTGTGTGTTAAATGACCAAAATATTATGTAAAAAAAAACATCATTTTTATCAAATGTCTTGACAATACATTTTTTTCATCACCTCTTATTCAATGTCCAGGTGTGGCACTGGTGCGTGCCCACTATCGGTGGCAACAAGCTGTACTCCTTCATCTGCGCAGCGGGCACCGCCTTCAACCAAAGGACAAGAGTTTGTGATTACTTCTTCAATGTATGTATTTATTTTATGTATAAATTAGAGCCCAGGGGTATTACCCGAGGTACAACAGTAACCCCGGGTATTCCGGGAAGCTAGTCTTAAAAATAGCCTAAGTTACTCCCTATTTCAGCAGCTTTATCTCAGTAAGAGTCTCATCAATATCAGTCACTGAAAAATTCTACTCGATCAAGTTTAAAATGCAAAGCTGTTAAAAATTTTGAAGCGCGCGAAGGATTGTAGTTGTAAGCGACTGCTAAGTTCTCGCAGGTGTGTAAACATAGCATTATATTTCTCTACTTTTTACCTTCCAGGTAGACTGTCAGAATTCAGCAGCATACTACGGAATCAACGAAGATCTGTACAAGGATGAAGCTGGAAACTATATAAATGGCAAAAAGTAGAGTATTTTAAAAGACGTATCGATTTCAGTGTTATGGGACAAATCAAATACATTTTATAATAGTCGAAGTGTGTGATGTTAAATCTTACTAAAAGATGGCGTTACCGTAGTAAAATATTACTATTAAGGACTCATAATATTAGATGGCGCTGGCAGTGGTTTTTGACACTGATTAGAAATCAAATTTTGAAAGTATAAGTTTTTTATAAAATCATTAACAGCATATTTACTAAAGTTCCCGAAAAAGCTCATACAATAGTTTAAAATAATATATACAGTAAACTATGACTGAATAAGAAAAGATCTAGGTATGATAACAAAGAAAGGATCATTTATCTCAATGTAATGAACTAAAATGTCAAGCTTTCCTTTTTCTTATTTCATCAAAAGTAAAGCTAAAAGTAGGTACTTTGGACTATTTCATATATAAACCATGATAATTATTTACTGGTAGCCCCGTTTAGAAATGATTAACCACAACTATTGACACATAGCGCCATCTAGCGATAAATAGTACAACTAGTATAATGAAGTATTGCCTTCCAATGTATTTTTTTCAATGCTTTATTTAAATGCATTGACAAATATGAGCAGACCTCTCAATGTACAGACTTTTACACTATAATAAGTATGTCAACATAATATATACCATCCTTACAGATTAAATGTTTACTTAACTGGTTTTTTACTGGCAACACAGCCACATTGGATACGCGACCCTTACAAATAAAGTAAAATATTATTTTAATACATCGAAAGCATTAGTGTGCTTTTACGATAAACATATTTGTCCTTTTTACCACATATATATAAGTCAATACGCCCCTTAATTAGTTAGGATAATAACTATTATAAATAACTTATAACATATACCTACTTAAGTACAACTTTAATAAAAATACAATCATAATGAAAATGTATAATACGAAAAACTAAGGCATACATATACAATTAGTACAAAAGACTTTAAAGGTTTTATCAATTGTAGCAATAAAAACAACTCCGTATTTTATTAATGAAAAAAGAATTTACTGTAAACAATATACCGAACTTAAGCTATTATATACTCTTATTTTAAAATTATATCTTTAAAAACATAATTTATCATAAAAATTGTGTAGAATCTACTTGTAATGAACAATTTATACAATTTATCATTTCTGACTAAATGAATGACGTTTTAACTTAAAGTTTCAGAAGAAACTCATACGACAACATCCATGACAGACGACGACTGACAGCCAGGCTAAAACGACAACAAAATGTCAACAGAAAAAGTAATTTTGACAGAAGGTACAACAAGACAATGGACAAAACTGACAGATCTCTCACAGTGCTGCCACATTCGAGTTCACAAATATGACTGACTTACAACACTTGTATGACAGTTCCTCTTAAAACTCATTTGTTGTCAAAAATATAAAAGAAAACGTGAAGTTCTGAAACAAATTGGCCAGTTTTAATTTATTTTATAAGTAGATTGTATACAATTATATAATTGTATACAATCAGAGAATATTTTCTGTAACTTAATCTTCAGAAGGTCCTCATCCAATTACTTGTTTGTTCTCACTTAAGAACTAGCTTTTGGCACTATTAGCTAACTATCAATAAACAAAATGATTACAGAAATATTTAACATTGAAAGAGAAGGGTACTTTTTATGAAACGCAATTAATGATTGCCAGATAATAAAAATAAATTATTACAACAAGAAATTGGTACACAAAGTATTGAATTAATTTAATAAACTACCAGCAATATTAACAATTAGACTTTATTAACAAATAGACATTCTCTCCACTCATTTTATTTCTATTGACTGTTCAGATGATGTCGGATCGATAAGATCTTTCTACTAAGAATAATATTCTCGAGTAGAAAATTCCTACCATCTCTTTTTCAATCTAAATATATTCTTAATCTTAACATTTTTTTTTACTCTTAGTCTCTATATAATTCTTTTATTATACAGGCATTCTTCTTCTCTTCTTTTTAACAATTAAATTACTGACTTTATTGTTTTCTTTAGATGTATTATAGCAAAATCTTAACTTTAACGATAGATATTGTTTTAACCGTACTACTTTGATAATTATAGAAGAAGGCAGAAGAAAAAGAATATTGTAAGAAGGTAAAAAGAAACATAAAGAAAATAAATGTTTTGTACATAAATAAAAAAAAAACCTTAGGTTATCATAACTGAGCCTGAAATAAAAAATAATAATTTAAATTTGCCATAAAATATGAGTTAGATTTTGTTTATGTAAATAAAAATGTTAATTTGTATTTTTGTACTAATAAATTATATAATATAATTGATGTTTTATTTCTTTTCTCATCAGACCGCACAGATGGCTTAGCGTAGGGGCTTAAGCGGTTCCGGATGGCGTAAGAAAGCGGTTCTTAGATTCCTCCCGTCTCAGGCGCAGAGTGGCAAATCGTGTGGTTTTAGTCGGTTCGATTCCGACACTCTGCCCCGCTACAAACCCCGGTAGGGTGAAGGCCCGAGGGTAATTCCACACGTAAAAAAGGGGGCTTAAGCGGTCACCTACCTGCTTTCTACTCCGCTAAGTTGTGTGTTCAAGCCCCACACGGGACAACATTTTGTGTGATCTATAAATTGTTGCCTTAATCTGGGTGTTCTTTGAGTCCGTTTTATGTAAGTTCATGAAGTCTCCCGACACGGAAAATTTCTTAGTAACGGAGTTTTCTTTTTAAGAAGGAAGGATGTCAAGGGCCCCTTTACAGGGGCATGTATTAGTCATGCAGTTTGATAGACAAATCGTGGTAAAACCAAAGATAATTTTAGGACCTGGTGAAGGTTAAAGAAAGCCGTCGGCCGGGCTCCAGGTTGGTTGTCGTGATGAGCTGTGCAGAAACCTATGTCCAGTAATGGACCTCTTTCGGATGAGGTGATAATCTAAGTCTGGTGTTGCATTATTTTTCAGACATCTAACACCACACTATCCAGTCTCAAACTAAGCAGGGCTTGTATTATGAGTACTAGGCAACTGATATAAAAACAATCAACCTTTATTTATATATATATGTATATATATATATATATATACATATATATATAAATAAAGGTTGATTGCATCATTCATTCATCATTGCATATATATATATATATATAAATAAAAAAAATATATATATGTTTTTTAAAGAAAATGTTGACATCACAAAAACTGAAACGCCAAAACAAATATTTGTAGATGACACATAAACATTTGGACTGATTCGGGAATCGAATCCGAGACCTCAAGCACGGCAGTCGCATACGCTACCACTGCGTGACTGAGGCATTTTTTTTAGTTCGCTTCGTGATGGGGATATCATTGTAGAAGTGTTGCAGTCGTGAACGAAGGTTCATCAGGTCCGCATCTCCAACTGCTTAATTTCTTTTTAAAACTGCTTTTAAATTACATAGAACGGTCATAAAGAATATGAAAACAAATAACTATGAGTCACAACAGTTTTAGGCCTGTGTTGGCTTTGGACTACATCACTTTGTGAGCTATAATGGTGAGACGATCAAACATATGGCGACTTCCATACAGCTCAACAGCAGAAACACACTATAGCGCTATCTATCGAAAGACCTTCGAACTACGGAACAACTACTAATCCTGAATTGCGATATAAAAGTTTTCGCGCCGACTAGCATATATACAATTTCCCAACATCAAACGTAGGATGCGGTACCTAAGGCATGATCACCTGACCTTCCACCACAACCTTTTGTTCCACTTAGACAGTAATCTACTTATCGATATAATCGATGTTTATAATTCTCCATAGAACATAATTTTTTCAACTATTTGTATACACAAGCATACAGTCAAGTATATTAGCACCCGAAATACCCGACTACCCCATGACATATACTTTTAAATGAAAATACTTAAATATTTCTAAATACATATTATAGCTAAATCTGAGAGAGAAACCGTCCTCATCACACAATTATTACTTAGTCCTGGATGGCAAGCCAACTCGCGACCACGCAGCAGTCAGGCCCACTAACCACTGAACCTTCAGTGAAAATGTACACATTTTGTAATGCCATTCAATTCACAAACACAAAGAATCTAATCGCAGTTACGTTTGCTGCGTGATTACTAAGCGATATCTACATATATCTTCAAGCTGCGTCCCTCACAGGATACATAGAGAGAGGCCAGCCATTAAATATTTATGTTGCATTCAATTTACTCGAGCGCAAGCACACGGTCACAAAAAGCTGCATTGTTTCTCTGTGTGCGTGTTATTGGTAAAACAAAGGTGTGTACATAATGTAACAAAAATAAAGTGCCACATTTTTGTAAAGTAGTGTAAAGTTAGCATAATTAGTTAACTTTACATTAACACTCAATTCTTCACTGTAAAGTTAGTTATATTTTGTCACAGAAAAACGGATTTACACGTTTCGTTGCTTTTCGCCAAGAGGACCAAATCTCCCCTCCTTCTAAATCTAAGAGCAGCAACACATTTCAGGCTCAGAGCTGCAAGAGGTTTATATTTTAAACTATCCAACTTCATTAAAATTGCTATAACATCATCAGCATATCGCTATCCACTGCTGAATACAGGCCTATTTAATTGCACACTCAATGGTTCGATTCTCGACTTTTCGCATTCAGCTCCGACCAACCATCTTGCCTTAATCATCACTCCAAGACATAAAAATTGCTGCCAAGTAAGTTTTAGTAAGTATAGTTCGTGTGATGACGGACTTTGAATACGGAGTTAAACCACACTTATTTATCAAAAGGGTGTCGTAAGAGGCGACTAAAGGAGAAAACTACCAGGATAACATCACTGTGTGGAGGGACGGGTGTCATATCCCTCCAACACAAAGGAAGGATCCTCCGACCAGGTGAGGTAATGATGCCTGGCCACTGCCCAACGGTTGATGTTGGAAAATTGTATATATGTTAATCGGCGCAAGAACTTCTATTGCGCGGTTCAGGATTGGTAGCTTCTTCGTACACTACGTTACTCCATAGTTCAGTGTATCTTCGTAAGATGGCGTTGTCATATGTTTATGTTGTCGCTGTATGTGGAAGTCACCACAACTGTAAAGAGAAGGAGAACATAAAACAAACTCCATACCAACACGTCTGGCCAGCGTGATAAAGTAGGCTAAACCTCCTATATAAGAAGATGGCTTATGTTCAGCAGTAGACAGTTGTATGCTGCTGATGAAGTATCCAGACTGGATAAAAAAATATAGATATGAAATTTGAAGACGTTTGGATGTAGGAAGTATTTTCTGATAGGCCTGTTCGTGTAGTTGTTAGTGACCCTGATAAGCAAAAGGACTCCATTCCCATCCAGGACGTATAAATGATGGACACGATCATTGATTTTATGTCTGGGTTTAATTTACTAATATAGTTTATTTATTTATTTTATAGCCTGCCAAAGTGACTCTACATTGCTTGATAAAGCGCATGTGCAGAGTACAAGAGTAGTGGTCATGATACACAGTGCGAATGAAGACAATGCAATAATGCAGCATGGTGATTCACACTATGGTGGCCTATTCAAATGTTTCTACATCATTGTGCCTCTAGTCTCGCATTCACCAACGAAACACAACAGCACGAATGCAAAAATTTTAGGTTGATCTTCTGTCAAGTTGAACTGTTCGAGCTGAAACTAGCGTGGCTCTACTACCTTAGTTAGCTCATAGGGAAACAACATGGGTTGGTTTAAGAAGTAGGAGTATTATAAGAATGTGCCATAAGAGTACCACATCATAGAGAAATAATACAATACAGAGTTATAATTTCGCCAGGTCATAATCACGCCATGCGATTACGCATATAGACTGCCAAAACTTACCCTTCTTTTTGGCTAGTATATCTGTGTATGTTTATAGTATGTACCAACGTAGCGTCAAATCTATTGAACTTATTTTTTAGTAGTGAAATTTCAATCTTATCTTATTTAATTTTATTTAACAACACAACTCCCGCATTAGAAATTTACGTCATGTGTACAAAACACCCAGACTCAGATGAACAATTTCTGGGTTACACAAAATGTTGTCCCATGTAGAACCTACATACAATAGTTATTATGCCAAACGCGCTGACAGTAGATTCACTATAGTGACCCGGGTGACATAAACTTATAAATTTCAACATAGGCTATAAAATTATAAGCACCAAAGTCGTGAATTTTTTTTTTGTGCCGTGCGCACTTTGTCATTCCCAACATAGAGACGTCACAAGTGCATGGCCCTTGGGGGATGGGGATGGGAGAAACGGTTGGAGTATGAGCACCGGTATCCTTGCTCACTCTATGAAACACAGCGCAGGTACAGTTTCACTCTAGTTTTCTGTGAGGCGGTGGTATGATTCTGGTCGAGCCGGCCTATTCATGTCAAAGTGTGGGTCTCTCACGGTGTAAAGCCTAATACTCTTTTCTAAAGGAAGGCCTATATCCAGCAGCAGACCGTTGAAGGCTCATAACGATGGCGAATAAAATAATTTAAAACATAAATCGTACCGATTAGTGTGAATAAATCTTTAGAACTGTCACTCTACAGGTATGGAGGGGCTACAAGGCAGTACGCGGTATACCAGAGCCACGGTAACACGCGGCCCGCGTTTAAAAAATTAAACTGTCAAATATAAAAAGTGTTAAAAAAATAATTAAGGTGAAGTGTTTGTGCTTTTAATGAGACTTAAATTGTGTTAATTGCAGGAATTTATGGTAAAATGTTATTATTTACTTAACTTGTACACATTAAATTACATAATATATTACTTTTTCGGTAATATTACGTACGAAACTTGTTCGAAACTGGGTCGTATTATAATAATTTCGTATATATGCAGTCGTTTTTTAGACGGTTCGGCGGTGACATATGGAAAAAGAATGTCTATTTTTAAATATAAACGTTCATAATATTGATCGTTATTTAGAAATCTTATCGTAAAACTTTTCTTTGACGATAAATTTAATAAGATGTTGACATGGCTTTATTCTTCCTTTTCTTTCACATTTCATTTTACTGGAAATTAATTCCTACGATTCGGCTCTCGGTAAATTTTATAATTAATTTCTAAATGGTTTCTAATTTTTTTTAAGTTTTCGCGTTAGAATTTTTTCAACAATAGGCATAGTAAGCTACGGTACCCACTTACCATAAAGCGAGTTATGTATCTTTTTGCAATTTTAAATTTATTTGTTTTTTTTTATTTCTACATATAGTTTGTATGTTTTGTATCTACGTTTCGTCAAGAGGATAAGTTATTATCACTATCCACCAGGAATCGAACTAGGATACTTCTAGCCATATTTGATGTGTACTGGCAACAGCAACTAACCTTCCGTTATAAATATGTTATACAATATAATAAACCGGCCAAGTGCGAGTCGAACTCCCGCACCGAGGGTTCCGTACAAACATCTATTTTATCAATTTTTCCTTTATCTGTGCTATAAGACGTTGCTTCGTACCACATCTCAATATTCTGAGTTCACGAGAAGTCCCCTGTAGGTTTAAATTCCATTTTTCAGTCACTATCATTGATTCACCATCTTTTGATTGCGTTGGCTTAGGGTTTGATTTTTTTACAGCTGCAAGGGCCAGTAGTCCTGAGTATTTGTTATGAATTTTAGCTTGATACCTCCACGCGTTCCTCAGAAAATGGTTAATAGTTTTGATAGACCGACAGACGGACAACAAAGTGATCCCTAAAAAAATGGAATCCTTATAAGTTCCATTTTTTTTTCGTTTGAGGTACGGAATAAAGAAGGGAATAAAGAGGTATAAATTTTAATTTTCAGTCACTATTATTGATTCACCATCTTTTGATTGCGTTGGCTTAGGGTTTGATTTTTTTACAGCTGCAAGGACCAGTAGTCCTGAGTATTTGATATGAATTTTAGCTTGATACCTCCACGCGTTCCTAAGAAAATGGTTAATAGTTTTGATAGACAGACAGACGGACAACAAAGTGATCCCTAAAAAAATGGAATCCTTATAAGTTCCATTTCTTTTTCGTTTGAGGTACGGAATAAAGAAGGGAATAAAGAGGTATAAATCATCAAATTTCATCAACTGAAATAAAATTCAACAACTTTTTACACAAACCTGCCCAAAGTGACTCTACTTTACTTGATGGAAAGCATTAGCAGAACCAAGAGTGGTGATTACCATACTTATTGCGAATGTAGACAATGCAATGATGCAACAGTACGACCCACGCTATAGGCCTATGGAGATGCTCCTCTATCATTGGACCTCTGGTCTCGCACTCAACGTAGAAACACGATAGCACGAATGCTGTTAATTTAGGGTGGTCTTCTATATTCGATTCCGACACACCGCCCCGCCGCAAACCCCGAGGGGGTTTCCACAAGTAAAAAAAAAAGAAAAAAAGAAAGGGTGGTCTTCTATCAGCCTTTTATTTCTTTTGATATAGGGAATAAACAAACAGACAGTTCATCTAATGGTTTCACTGCACAATTCAAAGAATCACGTAATTTTGAGGAACCAATTAATCGTGACCTCTGTTTTTAACGAAATCGCATTCAGAGGTCAATCGGTATCTTTGTTTTCATTTTACCTATTTAAGTTAGACCTGCCTTTTAAGGAAGTTGAATGTATCGGGCCGGATAACTATTTGGAATTTTTGTGGATAAAATAGATTTTTATAAACTTTTATATAGGTTCACTTGTTACCTCACTGTTATCCTATGATAACCACCGGGACCGACTGCTTAACGTGACCTCTGAATCACGGAGACGCTCATGGTAATATGCCACCAGCGGTCAACCATCCAGGTACTGACCGCGCCGTCGTTGCTTACCCTCGGTGATTTTTGCCAATCACGGAGTGCAGCTGGGCTGTGAGCGCCTCAAATCGAGACAAACTAATCAATTCCAAATCTTCGAAATGCATGAGCTGCCAAAATGTCAATATTATAGCCCCCCCAGGTCCCCTGGGTTAATGAATATGTCAATCAGGGCAAGACATTTTATATGTAATAAAATAAATAAAGAAAATTAATATTTCTGACATCTAGCACACAGCGCCATCTAGTCCCAAGCTAAGTAAAGCTTGTGCTATGGGTACTAGACAACTCCGGATGGCGTAAGAAAGCGCTTCCCGGATCCCTCCCGTGTCAGGCGCAGAGTGGCACACCGTGGTGGTTTAGTGGGTAGTCTGGCTGTTGTCAGCCAGGAGTCCCACACGAAGCGAACCCCCTGTACCCGCAGGCGGGGAGCGAAGCGCGTAAAGGCGTTCCACCACGTCAAAAAAAAAAAAATGGGTACTAGACAACTGATATAAATACATATATACTTTGTTTGTAAATACTTACTTATTATACATAGAAGAAACCCAAACTCCGATACAAATATTTGCAGATCACACAAACATTTGGTCTGAAATGTGAATCGAACCTCAAGCTCAGCAGTCGCAAACATTACCACTGCACCACCGAGGCAGTCAAATGTAGGTATAGATAATGATAAAGAAATATAAATATAATTAATTACATTAATTATGTGGTTCGTAAACATTTCAATAATTTTAAATTCCGTTTAATATTTCCGTTTGCTGTATATAGGTATATAATTATTTTAAGTTTTTTTTATGTAACAAAATAAAAAAAAAACGAATAATAATAGAATTATATTTATAACAATATATTTAAAAAAATACGGTTTAATTTGTATGTATTACGTGGAGATGCCCGTATTATTTTGAACTGAACTGGGGTCTTTTTAAAAGAATTTAATATCTTCATCATCAGCCTGTGGCTGTGGACTGCTGAATGGAGGTGTCCCCCGCAATGTCCAATCCAGTTTTAATATCTTAAAAAGATAATTCCAACAATAGAAATAGATCGTACGTCGTGAAAGACTCATAACAAATATTTATGAAACGGACACAAATAAAACCTAGAATCATTCTTGCCTCATTTCCTCCGCCCTCCTATTTTTATAATAATAATATAGTTTGTTTGCTAACCAAAACCGAAATACAAAATAGATTACATGATAACATTAAGGTTTGACCATTTCGTTTGAGGATTGCGTACTTGAAGTAGGTATAAAAACCTGTGTCACAGGACACCTGTCCCCGGATCTTAGTTTGTATGATCTGCAAATATTTGTTTCGGAGTTTGGGTGTTTTCTATGTATAATATAAATATATTTAGAAAAAAAGTAACAATAATACCAGCTCAGCTTATTTTGGGACTAAATGGCGTTGTGTGTCTGCGCACATATCCGAAATATTTATCTAGTCACCATATTATGATGGGTGAAAGAGGTGATACTACGTGTTTTTTATCCATCACCACACAAAAAGTGATTTAAAACATTTGAATTAAAACCTGTATTGCTTGAGTAATCAAATGTCTGCCTAAAACAATATTTTAAAATATACACTCGATGCAAATTTTGCTAAGATGCCTTTTTAGGAGTTGCATCATAAGTATTTACTATACTAAACTTAAAAAAATATATATTAATATGCAAAGTATTTTAATTATCTAGGTGGATGTATATTTATTGTGTAACACTCATGACTGAGAAACGCTAAAATAATTTCAACTGGGCGTAGTAATAGATTGGATCTTAACCAATAAATATCAAAATTAAAATCTGTAAAACACGTGATTGCTCAATTGGGTATCCGACAATGGAGGTAACATAAGGAATATAAAGAGATATACATACGCCTATTGAATACTTTGATTTGGTAAAAATAACTGGCGAAGTGCGAGTCGTACTCGCGCACCGAGGATTTCGTACAAGACTGTACGTATATTATATGATATAACTAAAAATGTATGCTTTTCGCAATTTTAACTATATCTATGGTATTAGACGTTGCTGCGTCAAATTTCAGGATTTTGCGTCCACGGGAAGTACCGTGTAGGTTTTGATTCCCTTGCGAGTGTCAAAAATTTGCACCATAAACATGTGTATCTTTTAATTGCATTGGCTAAGAAGTTTGATCTTTTCACAGACTTGGGTATTTGATATAAATTTCAGCTTGCCTGCCAACCAAAACTCCGGAACAAATATTTACAGATCATACAAACATTTGGTCCGACCTGGGAATCGAACCCGATGCCTCAAGCACAGTAGTCGCATACACTGCCACTGCGCAACCGAGGCAGTTAAAAAGATTCTTTTTTTAAATTTGTTACAGATAGCTTCTTTAAAATGTAGTTGCAATATTACCCAGAACAAACACACACAAACATTGCAGATACAATAAAAACTCCTCTAAAACTTCAATTATTAATTTAAAATGTAAATAACTACACAGAATTGTTGCAACTGTGGAGCAACGAAAACGTTTAGTTATTGCTAAATAAGTTGTTACTAAACGCAATATTACTAAATTGTAAATTTGTGCACTAAGACAAAAGTTAATTGTACTCTTTAAATTTAGGAGTTGATAAATTATAGTTTTAAGTTCTACTGAATATAATAAATAAAATAAAAATAGCCTTTATTTCCTGTAACCTGCTATACACTTTTTAAATTGAAAATTATTGAAATGATCAGTAGCATTATCGGCAAACAGGTCAGGTTGTCTTCTGACATAAGCCTCCTCTAATCACTCCACTTGTTTCGGTCTAGCGCAGTTCTTCTCCATCCATTTGGCAGATCGTCTTCCCATCTTTTTACCGGTCTTCCTCTATGTCTCTTCCCATACCTGGGATACCATTCCGTTACTTTTCTAGTCCATTCCTCTGCTTGCGATCTCCACACGTGCCCTGTCCATTTCCATTTCAATGATCTTGTTTTTATTCCTACGTCAGCCACGTTGGTTATTTCTCTAATTTTTGTAGCTTTCTATTTATCTTTTAGTCGTAGATCCAGCATACTTCTTTCCATGCCTCTTTGACGCACCCTTAATTTTTTCTCAATGGCCTTGTTAAGTTCTAATTACAATTCTTTATATATCTAGCTGACCCTTGTCATCTCGCCTGCATGTCGTATTGCCCACAGCGTGATGTTAAAATATAAAACGTAAATATAATGTATACCGTACAAACTAACCTCAAAAGATAAACATCTTTAAAATTTGGATGTTTTCTAAGTATAATAAGTATGTATTTACAAATATATATGTGTGTATATATATATGTGTTTATATCAGTTGCCTAGTAACGATAAAACAAGTTAGTTAGGGACTAGATGGCGTTGTGTGTTAGACGTCTACAATATTTATTTCATTTATTTATTTATTAAAGCTGGAGAGTTTCGAACCCGTTTAACCTAGGAAGTACTGGTTCGAATTTAAAAAGTGTAATCGAATGGGTAGGCCATTTATCGAAGAAGGCTACAAGCTATATAATATTACGCCACAACCAATAGGAGCTTAGTATCATTAAAACGCATAAAAAATCGGAATAAATAAATTATTTTTGAGAGACGTCAATAATTTTATTTATTTTATTTATTTATCTTCATTGCGTATATATTACAAAACATTAAATAAAATGAGTGACAAAACAGATTAATACAACAATTGGCGGTCTCATCGCTCATGGCGATCTCTTCCAGACAACCATATCATGGACATTAGGTGTTTATAATTTGTTGTAGCACATACAAGTAACACAATTATTGCAATAAGAATTCAAATTATAAAAAAAGGAAAAAAAGAAAAACAAATAAAATAAAAATAGTAATAATAATAAAAATAACGAAATAGGGGAGGTTTATACCTGCTTAAACACACACTCATTCTCCATACACGTATATGGAGAATGAGTGTTGTTTCTTATATTTAAAGTTTAAGTTAATTATTGTTGGAAGTCGACTTTAGGCGATTCACTGATTTACATAAATCTAGTAATCATTGTTAAATGTTTAAATGGTTGAGGGGCTTATTAATAGTTAATATAACCAAACAAGATGAACCAGAAATCCTTGGGCAACCAGTTACTCATTTTTAGACAGAACTTTTAAGTTCGAGGATTACTTGATTCAAGGTTTCGATGCTTCTAATCGTGAAAGGAATTGTATTAAATTAAATTGTCAAAAAATACACGAAAAACTTGATTGAAAATGATTTTAATTAATTAAATGTATTGGGAATGCCAAAAGTTCGAAACGCGATGATTGCACGGTTAGTCGAGTGGTTTAAGTAGTCGCCACACTATTTTCTACGGCTCTAAGTGTTATGGGTTGATATCCCACATGGCATAACGATTTGTGTATTCTGAGTCTGGGTATACATTTCATATATGTTTGTAAAGTCCTCTTCGACAGGATACATCTCCTTAATGCGGTTATAGTAATTTTCAATGAGATAAAAAATTGAAATTTACTCGTAATCGATCCATGAATATAAATAATAAATATTTCGGACAATTAACACACAACGCCATCTAGTCCCAAACTAAGCAGAGCTTATACTATGGATACTAGACAATATATATATATATATATGATATAAATACATAAATACTTTTTTTTCTAAATACGTACACATTATACATAGAAAACACCCAAACTCCGAAACAAATATTTGCAGATCTTACAAACATTTGCTCCGACCCTGGAATCGAACCCGAGACCTCAAGCACAGCAGCCGCTCACGCTTCCACTGCGCCACCGAGGCAGTAGGATATGCCTACTTATTCTTCTAATCTACCTTCCCTTTAGAAATACTCTCAATTTTCCTATACGACGCCAAACACGCCGTTGGCTTTAGATTATATTTGGAAAAAGTATCGCATTTATTTCTAATTCTATGATATCCAGACGTGAATGTACGTTTGTATGTCAGGTGTCACCTTGTCAACGAGTTTCTCAATCAAAGCCTTCGATGATTAAATAACTGTTATGTTGACATCGCGACACATTCACTTATGACGTTCTTGCTTAACGTGGGTCGTAGGTTCGACAAGATTAACTTAAAAGCAATAACTGGCTGGAAATAAATTGGGTGTTATTTCCACTCCTTGATGGTTTTATGGGCTGTGTTCAGATCATTCATTTACTAAGTTTATTAATATATTTACTATTACTCTGTTTACCTCTTTTATTATATGAAGGCATGATGTTATATATATATTTATATTTTATTGCATAAATGCATAAGTTAATTTTAAGTTTACTTTTGCAATTTCATTTCGTGTTTGAGTTGCAAACTCAGAGATGGCGCTGATAGGGTTGGCCAAATCGCGCTAGTGTTTCGTGACAGGATCGATTGTAAATACCTCGGAGATATATTTTTGTGTGAGAATTTTGAATCGTGTATATACGTTTGATATATATTCTTTTTAAGTAAATAGATTATATTTAAATAATAGCCGAAGAAAAAAACCGTAAGGGTCCATCTCCACCAGGGTGATAGCACAGTTTTACAAAGAGTAAATCAACTCTTTCCTTCTTTTTCATAGAGCAAAAGTGAGGTTACAGAACCCCATAACCTCGTTTTTATAATTCTAGACTCAAAAAGCGGTAACTGGGGCTCTTTAGATGTAGGTGTATATGAACTGAGATAGTCACTTGCTTTCAAGAGTTCCATGTAGGATTACACTACCAGTGGGAAGCTAGGGCGGGCATAGATATTAAAAACTAGCTTTTCGGAAATTTAGAAAATAATTCTGAAATAAAAATGGCGATATAAAGTTCACCGGGTCAGCTAGTAAGTAACAAAAGTAAGAATAGCTAAATAGCCTTGGGTAACTAGTTATGTTAGTTTTAGACTCGTTTCTATTTTGAATTTATTTAAAGTAACATTACTGGGGTTATGATTTCGAGGACTATATTAATATCAAGATTTTTATTTCTGTAACAGTACAAGGATTTGTTTGTATTTGGACCTCCGCAACCCTAAGAGTGAACTGAATTCGAAGATTGAACTAGTTGTCAGTATATTTGAGGGCACTGTCTTCACAATAACGATTGTCATAAGTATTAATGACAATCGGGACCGACGGCTTAATGTGCTCTCCGAGGCACGGGCGAAAAACACCGCCATATTCCATACTCCGGGCTGCAGTTAAGAATTTCTTTTTTGGAAAATCCCCAACGGTAGTTCGACCCGGAAACCGAACACGAAAACTCATGACGAGCAATCGCGTGCGTTAACCGCTAGATCAACGAGGCAGTTCCAGTTTCATTTTATAATGTATATAAAAAAACAAGCAAATTAAATAAAAAAGTCGCTATCAATACTAGTTGATGCTAATACAAATTTATACGAAGTTAGAAGGTCACTGGATTATATTAGAAAAAGGCATAGAGCACAAAATATGTGTTATTATTAGTTAATAAAAAACCTGTTCATTCCTTAAAAGACCTTGGGAAAATTTAAATTAAAAAAATCTATTTAAAATTACAGGTTTGTTTTACAAAAAAACGGGCTTTTAGTATGTATATTTTGTGGTGTCTAACTAGTTGCAGCCCCAAAACTAACTAGTACAGTCCTTAGCAAAGATTGAGTGTCTTGTCGATTAGGTTTGGGTGGGTTCGACTCCCACACACGACAAATAGTTATTTGATAAGTATAATAATATGTTCTTGTGTCTGGGTGTAATTTATCTATAAAGGACCGACATAGTTATGACAGTTGCAAGGTTGAAGTAGCAACGGGTTGGTCAGATATGTCACAGAACTGACAACCGCTGGAGTAGACATGCTCTGGAGAGAGACCGCGTTCTGGCAAACGTAGTGTGAGACGTCCTCTGGCCAGAAGGTAGGACGAGGCTCCAGAGGGCTGGCAGTGACTGGATGCAGAAAACAATAGACTGGGCTCTGCACTGTTCCTTGGGAGAGGCCCATGTCCAGCAATAGACTGCCACAGGCTGATAAATAAATATATCGGACATCTAACATACAACGTCATCTAGTCCCAAAATTAGCAGAGTGTTGTTATGGGTACTAGACAACTGATATAAATACATACATATTATGCATAGAAAACACCCAAACTCCGAAACAAATATTTGCAAATCATACAAACGTTTGATCCGGCCCGGGAATCGAAACCGAGACCTAAAGCACAGCAGTTATATACGCTATTACTACAATACCGAAGCAGTCAAATGGTGATGGTGAGGCATGTTTATCAGGTAGCAGCATTGAACATCTCTTATCTGAGACGAGAATGATGATGTAGTAACAAACGTATATAATAATTATGATAATCTTACATATTTTACCACGACTATCTGATCCTAAGCTAGACAGAGCCTGTAACTATAGCAACCAGACTGCTCATAAACATAGATACATATTTCAAATTTTGCGTGTAGGTTCTTTATTTTACGTAAGTGAGCACTAAGAAAGGAATTTCGGATATGCAACCCTTAAGGGGGTAAAACAGTGGATGAAAATATCTACTTCTGCGTGCGTGAGCGTAGGCCGCGAACAATGGCTATAATTTCTTTGGAATTTTGTTTTACGTTATACTAAATTCGGGGCTCTAGATTCAGCGGTTTGGGTTGTGCAGTAATCTTTGGGTATCTTAGGCAGTCGCCTTCCTCTTCTATATATATAGATCACAACCAGGTACATATTAAATGGCTGCTTATCACACAAAAAATGGTCCTGGGTGGGAATCGAATTCCCGAACCACTAGGTCAAGAGGTCAGTCAAAGTTTTAGCTTATATAATAGTAGTGGGATGTAAGATAATTATGGCATATGACCTGTTCTAGCAACTATCTTAGGTCACAAGAATAACCAGTAAGAGCGACCTTGAATAATTATTTGATTGTTTACCGTCTGAAGGTCAATTTAAACTGGAAACAGACGATTTGTCTTAAAATTAACATATCATTAGCAATACTTGGTATTTACTGGTGAATTGTTTTTGTCAAATAGAGATAAAATATGTGTCTAACTATCTAGAAGAAAAAGTTATACTAATATCTATAATTTAAATGTTATTTCATTTACGTGGTATTCAAGTTAGTAGAGTCACGTTCATCCACAACCCATAATGACCCACTGCTGGGCTCGGGTCTCCTCTCAGGAGAGGGTAAAGGCCATACGTCCCCACGCTGGCCAAGTGCGGGTTCGGTACTGGCAAGACAACCTTGTGGCTACGTAGGTTGCCGTTGGATGTTTTTAAGTCGCCCCAAGGCCTCCAACTAAGCTTCACGACTGTTATCGTATGATAACAACCTGGATCGACTGCTTAACGTGACCTACTGACCACGGAGACGCTCATGGTAACATGCTACCAGCGGTCACCCATCCAGGTACTGATCGCGCCGTTGTTGCTTACCCTCGGTGATTGGTTCTAATCACCGAGTGTAACTGGGCTATGAGTGCCTCATTTCAGTGTTATCTCATTTACGTGGTATTCAAGTTAGTAGAGCCATGTTTATTCCAGCACAGATGAACCGGTTAGATAAGGCTCAATGATGCAGGAGCATATCATTGGGCGCCATAGTATGGATCACCATGCTGGTGACTGATTTTTAAATATAATAATAATAAATATGTTCAGACTTCTTAACACGCAACGCCTTCTAGTCCCAAACTAAGCTGAGCTTGTGTTATGGTTACTAGACAACTGATATTAATAAATGCAATAGAAAACACCCAAACTCCGAAACAAATATTTGCAGATCATACAAATATTTGGTCCGACTCAGGTAGATATTTTCATCCCATATTTTACCCACGAAGGTGTAGCATTTCCAAAATCCCTTTCTTGAAATTTCTGAAAATTTGAGGATTCTAGCTTCAGCGGTTTAGACTGTGCGTTGATCTCTGGGTATCTTCGTCAGTCGCCTTCCTCTTATATACATAGATAAGTTATTTGTTTTATTATTGGAAAGCTATAAGAATAAATATAATATAGTATAATACGTCCACTAGTGGAGATAGACTTCTCCAAGGTTTCCACAATAACCGGTCCTGTGGTACCCGCATCAGTTCGCTTCCCGTGACCTGCACCAGGTCGTCGAACTACCTTGTTGGAGTCTTAACGCTCTGTCTTCCGGTATGCGTTTGGTCAATACGAATAATATTAACGATATGATTTTGTCCAAGGAAAAGAGTTCAACGCGCGCGGATTTTTTAAGTATTATTTTTCTTTCGCGCAGTTAACACATGTACAGCTACTAATATTAACTTTCGATTGGAGCTATTACAACTATGACAAATTTTTTTTAATACTCACTGTTTGTACTTTGAAGAGTAGAAAACTTATGTTTAAACATATTGTGTGATGCGTAAACTGTTGTTCTCACTCTAGGTGTTCTTTGTGTCCATTTCATTGTAAAATAGTCACATCACAGCATTTAATTTAAATGCGAGAGTATTATGAAAAACATCGTATAATAATTCCTATAAATTTAAGATATCTTAACGCTTGCTAGACACCTTAGTGGTATACAACATGACGTAAAACGTATTGCTGTATTTAAAACATAACCTAAATACTAACAATACTGATAAGTTAGGAACAGGTATTGATAATAGTGTTTTACGTAAGCCTTGTGCAACAAATAAGCTAGTCCTTGCTAGTGTTGTGACACGCTTTATCGAATATTTAGCGATGGCCGAATCGATTAAAATTTATATCGAGATTTTACCGCTCCGATTATAATGTTGATTGAAATTTGAAGAGAAACTGTGATCTTGTATATTTTTTGTAGTTGGGTTTAAAAAGTGCGTTATTATATGGTTATTTTTTTTATTGAATGTCAAAGTAGAATAATATTATCCGTAAAATTACAACTTTTTGTTTTATATTATGTTGTGGATAAACAAGAAAGTTGGTGATTTCATGGAAACATGTTTCTGAACTGCTCGGTTGGCCTAGTGGTTTATGCGGTCACCACGCGCACTCTCTACTACGCCAAATGTTGTGGGGTTTAAGTCCCACATGGAACAACACTGTGTGATCCACAAATTATCCTTCTAAATCTGGGTATTTTTTTGGTAGCATATAGGGTACACCTTCTTAAAAGGCCGGCAACGCACTTGTGACGCCTCCGGTGTTGCGGGTGTCCATGGGCAGCAGTAATCGCTCACCATCAGGCGATACGTCTGCTTGTTTGCCTCCTATTTAATTAAAAAAAATGTTTATAAAGTCCCCGGCGACACAAGGTTTATATTCTTAATGTGGTAATTACCTTATTAAGAAATTAACAAAGTAATTAACTTTAGAACCCTTGGAGTCGAAACTTTAGATTTAAGTGGCCTTCACTCAGAAGTGAAGTAGCAGTGAGCTGGCCATATTTATCGTACAACCGATAACCGTTGGGGTAAACGAATTCTTAAGTGGAGACCGCATCTCAGCAATCGTAGTATAGGACGTCCACAGGCCAGGTGGAGCGATGATTTGCGCAAGACGGCTGGCAGGAGTTGGATGCGAGAAGCCGAGGATCGAACTAAGTGGTGTGCAATTGGATAAGCCTATGTCGAGCAGTGGACTGCCACAAGCTGATGATGATGGTTTCTATGAAGTTGTTAGATTTATCTCATCGAGGCTGGCCTATGGAGTGAGTGAATTGAAAAGTATTTATTTTAAATAATATATATAAATAAATATTTTCGGACATTTTAACACACAACGCCATCTAGTCCCACACTAAGCAGCTTGGGTACTAGACAACTGATATTATTATATATATGTATTTCTTTTGTAAATACATACATATTATGCATAGAAAACACCCAAACTCCGAAATAAATATTTGCAGATCTTACAAACACTTAATCCGACCCCGAATTCGGACCCGAGACCTAACAGCAGGGACAGCAGTCGCGTACGTATAACTGCGCCGCCGAGGCAGTCAATTGTACGAATGTATAAGTAGAAGTGCCTAGGGAATATCTATTTTGTTTAATATAAAGTATTTATTTTCCTTTTTGCAGATAATTAACACGTCACACATGTGCCAGTTGCGTGGTCAGCTTTACCTCATTGAAGGACACAGACCATAAGTTTTAGGTAAGTATTTACACTTTTAATAGAAGAAAGGTAGAAGGTATGCGTAGGCCGGCTCGACCGGAGTGATACCACGGCCTCACAGAAAACCGGTATAAAACAGCGCCTACGCTGTGTTTCACCGAGTGAGTGGGGATACCGGAGACTCATAATTCAACCCTTCCCCTCATCCTCCCTATCCCCAAGGCCGGCAACGCACTTGTGACGCCTATGGTGTTGCGGGTGTCCATGGGCGGCCGTAATCGCTAAGCATCAGGCTATACGTCTGCTCGTTTGCCACCTATTCCATAAAGAAAAAGAAAAAAAGGACAGTTGCACTTGGTCATTAGAAACAATCACAGAGGGTAGGAAACGATGGCACGTCGAAGCAGTCGGTCCCGGTTATCATAGGATAACAGTTGTGAGGCTTAGTTTGAGGCCTTTGCCAAAAACATCCAATGGCAAGATCTTGCCAGTCCCCAACCCGCACTCGGTCAGCGTGAAGACGTATAGCCTTAACCCTCTCCTGAGAGGAGACCGGAGCCCAGCAGTAGGACATTATAAGTTGTTGATTATGGTTATCAAAATATAAAAAAAGGGTTTCTAATTAACATTAAACACACTACTTCCGTGGAAAAAAATATTTTGTCCAAAATTTGATATGATAAAGACCTATATAAATAATAAGGAAATAAAAGTAAAAAATAAGCAATTAAGTTGAATTCTCCTCGAAATAGATGAAGCCTTTTAGAGCTATCACAAAATTTATATCGCCATATACAGAAGCTGCCTTTATTTTTCTTCTCACGAATGGGCCGACTACTCACAGTGTAGCGGTTTTTAACAAATTAGGTAAAAAACACATTCGAACTAGTCGTTTAAATAAACCAATCTTGTAATAAAAGTTCACTAAATTGGTAACGAGATTAAAGTTATTATTTATTTTGAGATGAATTGGTCCATTTTATTTTTTATATTTTGATGTATATGTGTGTGTACCGTGAGAAAGCCACGGTTCGGCACTAATGGGCCGACTCTACCGGAGTGTTACCACTGAAACCCGCTGCGAAACAGCGCCTCTGCTATCGAAGGACCATACCCCGACATCTCTTCAAATCCTCTTTCCTCAACCCCGAAGGCTAGCAACGCAATTGTGAAACCTTTTGTGTTGCGGGAGTCCATAGGGGGCAGTAATCGCTTACTATCAGACGATACGTATACTCACTTGCCACCTATTATTTTTTTTTAAATTATAATAATTATGTCATACATTATTCCACACCATTTACATATGCTTAATCTGTCCTGGGTAGAAATCGAACAAATGATCTTGGACTTAATAGTAAGACCAAGTCAACAGGTCCGTTAAAACTGGTAAGATCATTATCATCAAGATCTTCTAACATAAGCCTTTCTTTAGAAAAGAGGTCTTGGTCTACTAGACCAAGCCGGCCAAATGGGTCTGTATTGAGTTTTTTCCAAGAGTTCCGACTCTTTGCAGTCATGTTGTCCTGGTAGTTTGTCACTCAATCGGGTCTTACGACACCCGTGAATACGACTGGTAGCACTCCAAGTTCTTGGTCCGTCACCACGCTGTAAGTAACTTCATAAATTATTTCACTCTAATTACACATTTCTTAACTATTAACTTAACTACTACTTCTGGTGTAGCAATAAGACTTACTTACCCTTAGATCAATTGGGTTATTTTAGATATGAGTATGGTTGTGTAAAGGTATTTGAAATGTGGTGCTTCCATCGCATGCTTCGTATCAGTTGGACATAAATGATTAGAAAAGATGCTGGGCTCCATCGCGTCCACATGCCAAAAAAAAACTAATGGAAACCATCAAGAAGCGCATAATTGTATATCTCGGCCATGTGCTTAGGTACGAAAGTTATATGATGGGCCAGGTGGAGGGGAAGGGACGCGCTGGATGAAGGAAAATATCGTGGCTACGTAATATTCCGGAGTGGACCAGTATCACCTCCATTGAAATACTATTCCGCCTGGCCAATGACAAAGACAGGAAGCTGATGGCCAACCTTCAGGATTGAAGAGGTACCCGAAGAAGGGGAAAAATGTCTAATTAAGGTCGTAACATAAAACTATGTTTAAATCGAGTCTATACCGAAAATCAGTTCGAGCGCCGCGTGCGCAGACTTTCACTGCTATTACGCAAAAGTATAGCAACGTTGGCTCGCTCCCGGCATTACAAACGGTTCGCTGACTGCATACGAAGTGGAATTAGATCACGGTACTAAACGACAGCATACTTTATGTTTATTTAGAAATCAAGGAAATTAAACAGTTTTAGTGTTGTGTACTTGAAACTGTCGTTTTGAAACTTAACTTTGTCAGTAGCTATATAGCATTCGTGTGACTGCGTCGGTGGTGCTGTGGGTGCGTATGCGACTGTTGAGCTTGCGGACTAAATGTTTGTAATATCTGTAAATTTTTGTTTTGAAGTATATATATATTTGTATCTATACATGTTGCTTTTTAACGAGGGTTGATGATGGCCATATAAAAAAGTTTGTGTGTACTTATGCACACGCGTTAGAAAAAAACTTGAAAAACTAAAATGTGGGGCTATAGCTAACTTCAGGGTATAGGTTTTTCGTGACGGTGCGCGCGCGCAACTTAAAAAATTACTCTCATCATTTTTCCCTAACGCGTCAAAAGAAGTATAACTTCAAAAGTTAAAACTTCTTTGTGTGCATGCCTCTACCAAAACGGACAATCATCCTCGGCTACATATTTATATATTTCAGGTTACTAAAACATAACATCTGTCTTAGTCTTGGTTTCAATTAAAGCAATTTTATGATAGGCGGGCGACCGGACTTAAAATAAATCAATGAAAATTCTCCACAATTCTACATTTTGAAAACAATGCAAGTAACTGTTAATAACAATTTTTTTTTATAAATTCCGCATTAGTAATATAAATTCCTGTGTCGCGGGGATCTTTACAAACATATATGAAACGGACATAAAGTACACCCAGACTTAGAACAACAATTTATGGATCACACAAAGTGTTGTCCCATGTAGGATTTGAACCCACAACACTTCGCGCAGTAGGAAGCGGTGTGGCGACCACTGAAACCACTAGGCAAAGCGTGTAGTCTATTACAATATTACAACACACTTTATCATAATGAGAAACTCAATCCAAAAAGTAACTCAACAAATACTTTAAAATGTAGAAATTAAGATCGTATAGTCAGATCGCGTGCATATAGTCAGTATATATTGACATCTTGTGACAAAAACTAAATAGAATCTATTGCATTACTGACAATACATTGCGTGATTTCTAACTAGATGGGATTGCAACACCTAATTAATGCAGACATGTAAAGAAACTGTAACGATTTATGTGTAATCGGAATCTAATTATTTAATTTATATTGAATATTGAACCTAAAACTGAATGATAATAAGTGTTATATTAAAATAGCTATTCTGTGTCTTGTATTATTTTATTATAAATATGTTATGTATATTTTTTAAAAGTTTAAATATAACCTAAAGTTTTAAACACTTGTTGTGGAATCATTTTGTGCACGTCCTATCAGATGCTGCTTGATATCACCATACTGTCTCTATATAGAAATTATACTGCCTCGATTGCCTTGCTGGCGAAGTGGTAGCGTACGTGACTGCTGTCCATGAGGTCTCGGGTTCGAATCCTGGTTCGGACCAAATTTTTGTATGATCTGCAAATATTTGTTTCGGAGTTTTGGGTGTTTTCTATGTATAATATGTATGTATTTACAAAAAATAAGTATATAAGTATTAATATCAGTTGACTAGTACCCATAGTACAAGCTCTGCTTAGTTTGGGACTAGATGGCGTTGTGTGTTAAAATGTCTGAACATATACCAACAACGGACATTTAAATAGCCAATAAATTGAGAAAGACTACAGACTATACTAGATCTCGCTACGGTTTGTTTACCGGGTTATTTCCGCACTCAGCCTCTTGATTGGGCCATTGTATAATAATTTATTTATTATTTATTTTTAAAAGACATCACCCGCATTAAGAATATCCTTTCCTGTGTCACGGGGATCTTTACAAACATACATGAAACGGACACAAACTACACCCAGACTTAGAACAACAATTTATGGATCACACAAAGTGTTGTCCCATGTAGGATTTGAGCCCACAACATCTGGCGCAGTAGGAAGCGGTTTGGCGACCACAGAAACCACTAGGCCAACTGTGTAGTCAATTTTTTGTTACGCTTTCATCACTAAAGGATTTAAATCACCAATCGAAAGCTATATTATCATCAAGTAACATCTGCTAACTTTAATAATAATACTTTATTTCGTTAAAAAGCCTTACCATTTTGAAAAAGTGACAACAGTGACCTATTAAGCAAAAAATCCCTGCGGCATTCCACTGCGCTCTTCCATAGCAGTTATGTTAATCTAGGAACAGTGATTATTGTTTTTCTTAGATGACAAACTTTAGTAGCTAAAGATGTGTATGTGGGTTTGTCATCTTGTCATACTCCAACCATCCTAGATCATCCCAAAATCTCAACAGGCTTTTTTGGTCACTACAAGTTTCCGGGAGTGATTTTGAATGAAGAATGTCTACTTGTTGATCTGCTACACCTATACATTCTGTTAAAACTTGCTGCAGCGTTTCTTCTGCCTCCATGCATCCAATGCACAAAGGACTATCTGTTACGCCTATAGTGAATAGGTGGTTGTTCAGGGGACAACGCCCAGTCAGGATACCTATGATCTTTATGAGATCGCCTCTTAACAATCTAATCAGGTTGTGGTCTAGTCTTTTTGGGGCTACAGGAACTTTATTTTTGGTTCTCTGCATCCTTCGTTGTTCTTTGATTCGGTTTTGTGTTTTTCTTCGGTACTGGCGCGCGGCTATGTTTTAATTTTATATCACGCTATGGTTTATAGGAATTGAACATAAATAGAAAATGAAGCTAAAATGGGGGAAATTTTTTTCTTTTGAAAATGAATGAAGTTCACGGGGCAGCTGATCATAATAAAATATATCAGTACAAAAGGTACTAACATATAAAAAACAAAAAAATATTTTCCGTCTACCTGTTCATGTCAGTTAGTCTCTGGCATGGCTGACCTGATTTTCATGAACTTTTACAAGCAGATAACTAATGATATAAGGAGTAACTTAAGCTACTTTTATTTCAAACAAGATTCGCCCCCCCGGCGTTACCTGCACTTATTGTTGTAAACCGCGGGGTTCAGGAAGTACTTACTAAGATTATTAACCTCAATAGCCATATCATTGTACCCCACCTCTGTTTTATTGTGCTTTTACTTTCTAGAAAACAAATCTATAAAGACAATAATCACTACATATTATGTAACATAATCCTCCGCCTCGTCTATCTGTCTGTTCGCGATAAACGCAAAAGCTAGTTACTGCACGAATTTTCACGCGGTTTTCACCAACAGACACAAAATTCTTGCAGAAGGTTTTCGTATATAATTTATTAGATTATTTATTATATTGGCTAAAATATTGCGATAGTTATTGTAGACGTCTATACAAATTAAGCCGCACATCTTCTCAGAGTAACATTGGCTATACTATATTTTCTGTAAAGAAACTGTGTGAAGCCAGGGCATGTTGCTAGTCATATAATTACAATTCAGGCATCGAACCAACTACCACTTAGAACCATAATAATTCGTAATAACTCTTTCAAGATCTCTTAAATAAATGTAATGACATGATCTTATATCGCGTACTAATCACAGTATACGGCTATGAGTGGAACTTTCTAGAAACTTTGGGACTAATTCCAACTATATTTAACTGCCTCGGTAGTACAGTAGCAGCGTATGCGACTGCTGGTTCGATTCCCGGGTCGGACGTTTGTTGTATAGGAGCTCCCTTTAAATATTTCTTTTATTCTGCGGTAACATTATTATTCATCAACAACCAATAATGTTCCACTGTTGGGCTCAGGTCTCCTCTCAGGAGAGGTTTAAGGCCATACGTACTCACGCTGACCAAGCGCGGCTTGGGGACTGGCAAGACAACTTTGTGGCTACGTCATCTTGCCGTTGGATGTTTTTAAGCCGCCCGAATGCCTCCAACTAAGCTTCACGACTGTTATCGTATGATAACAACCGGGACCGACAGCTTAACGTGACCTCCGAATCACGGAGACGCTCATGTTAACATGCCACCAGCGGTCACCCATCCAGATTCTGACCTCGTCTGTCATTGCTTACCTTCGGTGATTGTTCTAATCATCGAGTGCAACTGGTCTATGAGTGCCTCATTACATTATTATTATCATCTGTCAAAGTTTCTACTGCCTAACTGTCACGGTTAATGAGATACAACCTGGTGATGGACAAATAGATAGACGGAGTCTTAGTAATAGGGTTCCGTTTTTATCTTTTTGATACGTAACTCTAAACACAATGAACTATATATAGTTTTCTGTTGGTCATTGTGTTAGTTGGTACTTATTACAAACAAAATTACACAATAAAAAAACTAACGCGCCCAACCTCGAACCGACTATGATACGTTGCGTGTTTTGTATATAATTTCTACTACCTATTCTTCACGATAATATGTAACTTCCTTCCCTGCAAATAATTTCCTGAAATCAGAATTATTTCCAATATAATTTCCGTAGGAAATACTTAAAAGTTATACACATAATTACTTAGGTAAGAAGAAAAAATCCAAATCATAGACATAAAAACTCAAACTGTTTACTTTAATTGCGTCATTTAGCGAAGACGAATAGAAACTACCTAGTAACTGATCATCAAATGTTCTCATTGTGTCTATTAATTATAACTTTGGTTGCTTACAACGAACTCTGAAGCTATCTAACCGATAATATAAGATAGAACAGTTAACATGACGCTTAGACGAATAAGAGTCGACCATGATTAAAAAGAGACGCAGACAGAGTTGAGAGTCGGCTCATTATTTTATAAAACATTATTAATTTTTTATAATTATAAATTATACACATTTGTGAAGCTTCCTAAAATCATATTTAACCTGCTTTTTTAATGGAATAGAGATCTCCAACATCTGTTTCTAAACTATTTGAATTAAGATAATTCTTTTTGAAATATTATTAGTTAAAATTTTATAATTTGTATTTAATATTAGAAGAGAAGAATTATTAAGCTTTTTGATAGTACTTTAATTTTAAACAAATCTTACACGAATCGCAGCTGCACGAGAAAAAAATATTGGAGCCAACATAGATCCCTGTGGAATACCTCCGTTGTGTACTTTGATTCCGAGTATCTTCTATTTATTACAGCTTTTTATGTATCAAATATAGATATATGTTTATATTATATTGAATAGATAACTTGCAATCTGCACAATACCTCAGCTAGTCGACATGACAACAGCTGCGAAAAGAAAACCTTTGTGGTTGAGTTAATCAAAGGCCTTGGATAGATCTAAGGTGGCGGTTAGTATCTACCTTGACCGTTAGTGTGCGAATAAGTGTTTATTCTGTGTAATTACTGGTTTATTCTTAGTATTATTTTGCGGATACTTTAAGAAAAATTAAATTAAATTTAGATTTGATTTACCAGTTTGACAACTTCAATGAATTCTAATTGGCACTCGTGTTCGAGGACTTACTTCAAGGTTATCGGTGATTTGTAAATAAAAAAGATATATTATTAACTAAAAGAAATAATCTGACTAATGTGAAATGTTAACTAAAATAAGCAATTCCTGTGCATCTATATTTTGATTTGATATAGAATATGACTCTTCCCTCTTATTCTAACGACTTCAAACACAGCTTTCTGATTCATTACTGCAGAGCAAGGTACTACAAGGTACTAATAGGCACATACGTATTACGAAACTAGCTATACCCTTGCAGATTTTGTAGCTTTTGAATCGGATATTGTTCACTAAGTCATTGATTTTAATTTTTTACTTTTTCAAAAGTTGCCTAGTATATCCATTATAACATCATGTATCCAGTTGAAGCAACGTTAAAATCTGTTCAGTCCATCCAGAGATTAGCCTGAAAAACAGAAGAAATTACAAAAAGCAAAAAAGTTCTTTTATTAAATACATACTTTCATATGTTCAGTTTAGTGAAATGCTTTTAATTTAAAATTATGCGTGAAAGACATCGATGTTAACCAAGTTTCAAAAGTATCTATGTATGAAAAACATCAATGTTTTCGGTGCCAAATAAAATGCGTTTATAGATTATGAAAATAAAAAAAGGTGTTCACAATATTTTTGGGCACACTGTAATTAGGTGTTTTAACTTCCAGTTGACAGTTTCTTTTGATCCCTGTACTCTAGATGACTTAGATGATATTTCACATCGATATTTCGATATTATTGAAGTCAAAATACCGATCTTTTTCTTTTTTATTCAACATCGATTATTACCGATCAACCCTTGTTTCACTTTAAATTTCTTTCTACATGCACTGACGAAACTATTTCTCTCTTATTGGCTTGGCTATTATTTTGTTTTGACCACGTGACTTGGGTTAAAATTACGTCAGCTTCATACATTTATTAGTTTACCAAAAACGTTTACTTTTGTAGAATGTCAACTAGTCTATATGCAAAACCCTAATTCGTATTTCGTCACGTAAATACTATAAAAACTGATGTATTTATTCTGACTTTTATCCAACTGTGAAATAAGTGAAGTGGCATATTTTTAATTAACGCATTTCTCGCTACAGAAAATATAAATCGAAAGTGTTGTCAATTTAGACAAGTAATTGAAGTAGGCAATCGAAATTGCATCGGATAAAAGGTAATGGAGAACAAATTTCTAAATAACTAATTTCAGTACAGATCTTATTACACAAATAACACATTGCCTAAGGTATTTATAAGTGTTACATAGATACAAAAGAAACGCAAACTTTTATACACAAATAAATAAAGTTGAAATGTCTGTTTGTAATTTCATATTGACATATTTTTATTAAATGTGTGTTAAAAATATACAGTACTTTCATCACAAGCTAAAAATAAACATTTCAAAGACCACTACCCAAGCTCTGACTCGAGTAATCACACGCCAAAAAGGCCTTATATAATCTGTGGAGCGGCTAAGCCGATTTTTACGGAACATCCATTGGCAGATACAAACAGTACCTTAGGCAAATTCTACCACCCCAATTTTACCCACTTTAGTGGAATATAAATTATTAATAACTGACTTCAGTTATGATCTTTTTTCTTAAGTAACACATTACCTAAGGTAAATGTAATTGCCAAAATTCATATACGAAAAATATAAAGTAAACAGTTTTATTTCAAAAGCAAGGACAGTGGAGGCATTCGTTCGGCCATGTAACTGTTTAAGTATATTTTTACACTCCAACAACAGTCCACAACAGCGCTGTGTCAGTACGCTTCGATTTCACGCAGCGTCTGCGCAAGAGTCGATCTACACGAAAAAGAGTAGGGACACCATGTTTCCTGTGTTTTTTTTTGGATAAATTCAATTTACGAAAAGGCAATTAGATGTAGTAAATAAATATGTATCGTATATGTAATACATGTACCTTATTAAGTCAACCTTGACTTATAAAATCTGGAATTGGCATGAACACGGTGATCAACATTGAGATGGAGGGAGGATATTAAAAAACACAGAAAGGGTAACGTTACGTGGATTGATTCCCTAATTTTTATTTTGCTTAAATACAGTACGAATTTTATGGCTGATATAATGATAATGTTATTCTGTCCACAGTCAAACAAAAGCTGTTAAATTCTAATGTAGTATATAGTATTTACGTCCACTGAAAACTATTTTAATAATATATGGATTTAGAAAGATACCTCATTTGGGCGTAATAAAGTATAATGTAAACAGATGTCAGGTAAGAATAGGTCAAAGGCGAGAGCTTTGACTGAGTTTCTGCTACTTTAATCGATTTCAGTAATAGGAATAGATACATTAAACAGGACTGTGAGGGTCAAAACTGATTATCCTTCATAAGTGCCAGAATACGCCACATTAAAAACGTAACATATGTGCTTGTACAAATATTTGTATTTAGCGTCATTGAAACCTAAAACTATGCTATTGTAATTTTTATTCTATACATAGATAAACTGGTTTGACATGTTACATGGGTTCCTTTAAATAAGTAAATAATCTGACCAAGCTGATCTTGTATTATGTAGCTAGATAACTAATATAAATACATGTATACTTCTTTATTTATATTATACATAGAAAAAACCAAAACTAAAAATCGAATTGCAGATAATTCGGAAATTGGGTCTGACCCGGCAATCGAACCTGAGACCTCAAACACAGCAGTCACACATGTTACTACTGCACCACCTAGGTAGTCAAAAGGACACAAAGAACGATTCCAACTTTCAACTATCTTTCTTTTAACTTGGAATATCTTTTATTTATTTTCATCAACTACCTATTTATGCTCGCAATCCTTTAAGCTGCAATAAATTGAATCACAAAGTCGAATCTAAAGATGGGTTTTTCGTTCTATAACTAAGCGGGTAATATCGATACACAGGGTATTTCCCAATTATTCATAAAATATGATTTGAGTAAAAGCAAGGTCGTCATCACGAGTATGGAAAGCAATATCAAGGTTATGTATTTATAGTTACATCACATGTTAAATATTATTTTCTGTGTTTACTGTCTCAAGGTAGATTAGCCACGCTGATTTCCCTACTACCCTCCTGCTACCCTCTCACAGAAGATCAAGAAAGTCCATCAGGGAAAGTAGGGTCACTTAGTCAGACTGATATATATATATATATATATATTTAAAATATCTACCAACTTACAATAGGTTGCGATTCGAAAATATATAAAATATGAAATTTATTATGAGACAAATAGTTCGTCTAAATACAATTTTTGGTTGCTTACGGAACCAGACTGAGACTCAGGCAGGCTCATGAATATAAATAAATACCTAAAACCACCATATAATATGTCTACTGTTATAATCAATGTTACTTAGAAATCTCTTAATGCATTAAAAAAAGAAGAAATTGAAACTTAAAGATATGTTAATGTGTTCTAAAGTTGTTTATGAAAATGTATTCATCTTTTCAACGAAGGATTTCCACGAATTTAATTACCATGGTGGGAGAGCCACGCTACGGCAAGAATGGGCCGGTTCGACTGGTGTTATACCACGGCCTCACAGAGACCGGTGTGAAACAATGCTTGCACTGTGTTTCACTGACTGAATGAGGATACCGGAAGTCCATGCCCCAACATCCCTTTTTCCCTCCCCGTCCACCAAAGGCGACAACGCACTTGTGACGCCTCTCGTGTTGCTGGTAATCGCTTACGTTTAGACGATTTGTTTGCTCATTTGCAACTTTCTCATAAAAATAAATTCAAAAAATGTTTGACAAACTGTAACCCGACTACGTAAAACCTTTTAATATTTATAGCCTATGTCACCTGGGTCATTATTACAAATCAGTTGACACCTCTTCTTTACAATCAGTTTTGTGGTTTAAGCTCTTCAGTGGAACATACAAAAATTCATTGACTGTCAAAACTATAACCCTTCCTTTTGGTTTAGCCATAGTCGGGTTAAAACAAGTTCCCTTTCATATCCTTATATTCAGCATCTGATTGTATTTTAAAATGGCGGCGTACATAGTTCTTAATAATCCACCCAATATGGATTTCAAATGGTATGGCTTATAGGTTTTTATTATGAACAAGAAATAAAAACCTTGTTTATAAAAAATACTTTATAATTAATCATTTGTTGTTCTTCTAAATCAATCAAAAACATTTAGTATTCTTGACAACAATTAGTTTGAGACACAAACATGCTACTTAAACCTTTTACAGTTTAAAACAATAATCAAGAAATATATTCTGAAGCATGTGTCTCCTAAGAAAATTATTAGGAAATATAAAAACTAAACTCTTAAAAATTATATCAAAATTATGGTCACTCATATGATAAACATACAAAGTCGTCAGCATTTATAAAGCCACAACATCATTAGCTAAGGTCAAAATAAATATTCAAACATCTGATATAAAAATTTCGTCTACCTCACTCGAAGCATTGCGAGATCTGTGCAATCATTGTCTCAACAAGAACTCGAATGTGGAACTTACCAATCGATACCAGTATGGAAACCTGTTGTACCTACATATATATTGGCATGGCACAATATTCACGCCGCAGTTACTTCATAGGGAACCTTGAAAATTGTCCGCATATTGCTCAACTCATGCGCAGCCTACTTCCCCCACTGTGGTGAACTAGCGACATATACCAGTATGCCTGCACGGGCGCCGATCGTAATACGCTTCTTTGTTTTTGTTTTATACACTATTTTTGTTTTTTGAATTTGTGTTTGTTTTTAATATTTGTTTTGTTTTGATATCTGTTTGTTATGTTAGTGTTTTTTTGGAAATTTTGTTTTAAAGTTTAATTGTTTTGTGAAGTGAATGTGTAATATTACGTTATGTTATGTGTACGTGTGTGTGTGTGTGTGTGTAGTTTATATGTCTCATTGACGGGCTTAGAAACGATTTAGATGTTAGATAAATGTTTACCAGATTTGTTAGTTTCTTTCTTTTCTTTGTGAAGCATTAAAATTGTCAGGTGTTTAGTTAAAGTGACGGAAGAAATGATTTCGTGATAACATAGTAACAGTTTTTTTAGTTGAATTGGTTTAATTTTTGTAAATTTTAAGTTATTTTTTCTTCGTGGTGTTTATGTAAAACACATAAACTTAGATAGAATAATATAAACCTTACTGTACATCGGTAAATACAGTTTATAAATAGGAGTAGGTATACGATTTGAATGACCATGTACAAATAAATAAATAAATAATAAATAAATATGTTCAGACATTTTAACACACAACGCCATCTAGTCCCAAACTAAGCAGAGCTTGTACTATGGGTATTAGACAACTGATATTAATACTTATATACTTTTTTTTTGTGAATGCATAGAAAACGCCCACAAATGGCGGTCTTTTCGCTAAAGCATTTTTTTCTAGCCAACTTTTACTGTCAACAAGACATAACAAGTAATAATATAGTCTTCAAGGCTTAAATTAGAATAGTAAGATTAATTTTATGATATACTGTTGGGCAGTCACATTTTCATTCCTTTATTAACCGACTTAAAAAGGGGGAGAATCGCATTCCGATCGTTTCTAATATTTGTTACCTTAGAATTTCGTCATTCATACACTAATTACAAAGTTTTTTTGTAGGGTTTTCTATCTACTCTTACTCAAATAGAAAAAGTACCACGACTAGATAGAAATTGTCAATTTTTTTAAATGAAATTATTATTAAAATATTATTACCGTTATAAAAACCACAAAGCGTTGGCCTAGTTTAGTATTTATATATTTAATTATCAGTTGTTAGTACTTACTATTTTAGTTTTATTATCATTTACAACCTTTAATAGCCTACTGCTAAACATAGGGCTCTCTTTTTTACGCGGTGAATGCTTTTACACCATAACCTCCGTGGGGGGAAACACGCAAAGGGCATGTGTGGGACTCGGTCTACCCACTAAACTCAACGGCGGCCTACCTCGGCAATTGGGAGGAGCTCCAGGAATGCTTCACGGCTTCTGGAGTCTTGCCGTAACTTATAACTGAAGTACATCCCGGGCTAACTAGAGTCACGGCCGGGGCAGGTCGGTGTCGCCCCTTTCACCGCTATACACAATAGGAGTCCCATCTAGATGGGTTGGTATATGGATTGTATCAAGTTTTCCCCGGCGACGGACGTCAGGGGAGAGGCCGTAGTGGAGTGGGCGGCCTCGGTGGGCCTCTGTCTCCTAAACAGAGGCTCCACCAATACGTGCGTGCGACAGCAGGGGGGGTCGATAGTGGACCTTTCGTTCGCTACCCCTGCAGTCGCCGCACGAGTAAGGAACTGGTGTGTCCTGGATGAGGTTGAGACGCTCTCGGATCATTTGTACATCCGATTCGAGCTCTCCCGGTCCCAGGGCCCCAGTAGGGGTCACGCGGCGCGGCGATCCTCCCGCTTTCCGCGGTGGGCTGTCGCCAAGCTCGATAGGGACCTGCTAGAGGAGGCAGCCATTGTTCAGTCTTGGCTGTCTCCGCGGGCCTCG
>PKRV01002826.1:280161-343559 GCA_003709505.1 Hyphantria cunea
AAAATGGATTGTATCAAGTTGGTCTGGATGTCCTAAGAAAGCGGTTTCCGGATCCCTCCCGTCTCAGGCGCAGAGTGGCACACCGTGTGGTGTGCCACTCTGCGCCTATAGGTCGGTTCGATTCCGACACACCGCCCCGCCGCAAACCCCGTTGGGGTGAAGGCCCGAGGGGGTTTCCACACGTAAAAAAGGGATTGTGTCAGGTTCTCATTCTCTTTGCGGTGATGTTGTCCTGGTAGTTTGTACCTGGTAGTGTCTATTGGTGTGAAATCTCAATTTAGGCGACGGACGGTACACGCGTACGTCAAAACCTTTCTTCATTTCATTTTTATTTCATTTCAATGAGAGGCCTATGTCTGAGACTGGTAAAGGCTGTTTAAAATGATGAATAATAATAACTCGAAGAAGTGTTATTAGAGTCCTTTGGGTAAATGTGTTGCTTGTAGTTTGTTTACAAAGAAATGTTATTTAATTTTACATATATAATAACACATTCGGTTACAAAGAGTTGAAAGAGGCCAACGGAGTTATTATAAGCTCATGTGTTCATTTTAAAATCGTAATTTTAGAGTTTATAATGAAGACACACACACACACACACACATAGTCACTAACAAAAATGTATTTCAGCAGGAATTGATGCATTAAATGCAGAACGTATCCGAAGAACAAAAGGGTATAACCCATAAAATACTGTTTTATATCAAAGACATTTTCTATTTATACTTTAAATTCGCGTTGTATGCTATTGTTATATATATAATATTTTATTATTACGACTATTATTTCGGGTGAGCAACTGACTATTAGACATGTGAATAGTGAAGTGTTAAATGATACAAAGTTGTGACATTTAGTGACAGTTTTGACAGCCAAAGGAGTAAAGAGGTATGTACTATTGTCATTAAATTATGTTTTTTGATCGCACTAATAGTTCCTTCTTTAATTAAAGGGTAAAATAAACTAATTACTCTGCAAATTTTGTAAGAAATTGGCATTATAAATTAATATGTTAATGTGATTGAAAAGTTGAAAGTAAAAGGTTTAGAATTCTTCACAAACTTTAGAGAAGACTTTCTGTAGTTTTTACAGACTGTAAGGTCGAATGTTAAGCATTTACATGATCAATATGTTCGTATGTCATCATCTTCCGAGACTTGAACTTTCCCAAGATTATTTCTGATCATCTATTAACTCCACCGTTTTACCAGAATATCAGTTTTTCTACGAAACGACTGGCATAGGACTTCCGTAACCCCTTTCCAACAAATTCTCAGTAACGAATGCCAATATGTCCATATGTCATTAATTTGAAACATTCACTAATCCCGTTTCTCTTTTTGAGCTCCGGTTACCTCTGCTCAGTATCAGTACAAAAAGAAATATCAATATTCCGGTATTCTGGCTAGCAAAGTGTTTTTAAGTTGCTATAATATTTCTGTCTTCTGAATCTTCTTGGAATACTCAGGCTTCTGGGTTTTAACAAACTCGCGTAGTGTTTTTGCAGATTTCAAACTTTTTTAAGTATATATATGAGCCTACAAAAGTGACTCTCTGCCTGATGGCGAATACAAGCAGAATACGATTACCATATTCATTACGAATGCAAATAATGCGACACAGCAGTATAGTGACCCACACCTGAAAAAGTGTTTAAATAATTCAATATCCAATGAGTTTGTACAGCTTTCTTATCTATTTTTCGTGTTAGTTTTGTGTCTCATTTCTCACCAAGGTTTCACAGCGAAGTTTGGTAACTAATTAAATAACAAAATGAAAAAATAACCTCATTAACATTTTTACTGTAAATAAGTCAACCGTGTCTTTTGTACCAGACGTTTACTAGATACTAAGTTGAGTTTACTCAACGTAAAAATATTGACTAAGCGAGGCGAATGCGCCAAATTGCTGTAATCTACGTATTTATTTTTATATCTTCTCCTTAGTGTCATTAGAACCTTCTGAAAGTGAAAATTACCAGGACCACAGTACTACTAAAGAGAGGGCGAACTCGACACATTTGCTATACCAACCTGTGTGGTACATCTTGGCATAGTAGTCCAACAGCTCCTTTGTATGGAGAGGCATATTGACTTATTTAGACTCATATTGAACCTTAAACTCGTAAAGACTGTTACTGAACTGAGACCAACTTTAATTACTTGATATAACTTCGAAATTATCGATCAAGCGAGGCGGATGAGCGAAATCGCTACCAGCCGGTATTTTGTTTTAAATTTACTTACTGATCCATATTTTGTGGCCTATCAAGAGATCTTTTTAGCGTAATTTTCTACTTCATTATATTATCTTATTAGTATTTTATATTTTTGAATTTAATTGGATTTGGTGATTGGAAATTTTTTACCAATAGAAAGTCACATTCTTTGTAAATATCATAGGCTTCTATTAACCCGAAAAATTAAAAGATTTTGCTCTTAGCCGGGGTTTGTTTCGTTAAAATGCTTAACGCCTAACGAAGTGGCACGAGTCAGTTAATATTCTATATACCTACTATTCATTAAATTCGTAATCTTAGAATGTTATGCCGCTGTTTCTATTTGGTTAAAATTTCATGAATTCAAGTTATACGACTGTACTGACAATTACTTAAAGTAATAAAGTAACAAACGATTTCAAGTAATCAAGTGCTTTCACTTAAATTAATAACAGCTATTAAAATACTTACAATTACGTGTGGTGTCCATGAATTTTATATGATATGAATAGTCTTCTTCTTTTATTTTCTTAAAGAAAAAATAAAGTAAAAGGAGTGATACCACAGCCATACATAAAACCGGTGAGAAATATCGCCTTCTCTGTTTTTTACCGAGTGAGTGAAGATATCGAGGGCTTATATCCGAACCTCTCCTCCTATCCTCCCCCCTATATCCCAAAGCCGGCAACGCACTTGTGACACCTCAAATGTTGCAGGTGTCTATATATGGGATCCGGTCTTTTGAATCCGTCTGCTAATTTACCTCCTATTCCATTAAAATAATGGTCTAGTAGGAAGACAAAAAAGCATAGTGGTTTTTTGTCTTCTTCAAAGGAAGATGTTCATGTTTATGATTAGTTTTATTGAGTTTTCTGAGTATATTAATATTTAACAACAGCTCGGAGTTTGGAAGTTGGGGTCTGATCCCCCGTGCCTCGGAGAGCATGCTAAAGCTGTCGGTCCTGTGCCTGATCTCTCCTTGGTCATGACGGTTAACCGTCCCATCGATCCCCCTGATTACGAGAGAGAGGGAACAGAGAGTGTACCTGTATTTGTACACACACTTGTGCATTATACTATCTCCTGCGTAGTTGACTGGTTACCATTGAGAGTGGCCGCCTTGGCCGAAATCAGCTAGAAGCACTTTATCGTGTAATCATACACCAAAAGCGCCGTACACCATTTTGGAAAAAAGCTAATACTCTTACACTATTGGACCGATAATATTCAAACACAGCTAAAAACCACGAAGGGAACTGGCCTTCAATTGAAAAAAACTGCATCGAAATCGGTCTATTCGTTTGAGAGCTATGATGCCACAGACTAATAACACACCTCTTTTTGCGTCGGGGATTAAAAAATAACTCTCTTTCTATCGCTATCGGGTAAAAAAAACGTTTTTTTCTCCAAATTCATGGTGGCCCTACAAACGCAGTAAGTCGTACAAAAAAGCTTATTCTTATGTATCTTTGCCCAATTAAACACAGCCGTTGGCAAAACTGATGTAATAGCCATAAGGAATGTGGGCCACTGGTATTAAAAGGCGGTTAGGCTATATTTCCGAGTGTTATTGCCCCAGGTTATTATATATATAGTGTTATGATTGACTTGTGCTAATCTATACCAATATTATAAGGACTACGAGTTTGTTTCTTTGTTTGAACACACAGTTTTATTGCGCGAAGCAGAAAGTTCCTAGAAAACCGCATAGTTGTGGACTGCCAGTCATCTAAGTGATGAGGATGGAATTGCTGTCATGTAGGGCGAAGGCGGAAAAAGGCGGCTGTAATCAGTCCGAACAATTCCTCGGAGCACTCCCCATAGTTAATGCGGTAGAAGATGCACAGCGAAGCCACGTCTGTACGCAACCTCAGAGGAGGAGAGAATATTCCATCTCTTTAACACTATAGAACCTAGCTATGTTAACTAGGGTATCAACTGAGCTAACGGTAATAAATTACGTATTCACGTCACACGTATGACGCCACTCTATAAAAGGATGGTGTAACTCTTTACTTACCTTTTACGAAGTAGGTTACACATTAACCTGGTGGGTTTGGAGGGCTTGTTATTATGTCAAAGGCCTATTGACCTTGGGGTCTCATGCAACCTTTTTTAATGACCCAGTTGAAGAGAAAGTTCTGTCTGATTTCATTGGGCGGGTTCCTCCAAATATTTGTTGTAAGTTATATTAATGTAATTACAGTCTTACACATCTTACACGCGGTTGTTTAAACCCAAGCGCCTGTTTTATGATAACCAGACTACTAATGTACATACTTATACAATTTCTAAATACTTGCATATTTTCGAGAAATTACTCACAAAGCGTAAGTAACGACGACGCAGCTCGTCACAGCAAGATTACGTAGCCACAGTGTAGTCTTGCCGGTCCCTAGCCCGCACTTGGTCAGCGTGAGGACGTACGACCTTACCCCTCTTCTGAGATAGGGCCCAGGGACATTATGGGTTGTTGAACAGAACTAATAACCGTGCTCTTCATACAATTTTTTAGTCCTGTATGGGATTCGAACCTACAACCTCCGGCTTAACAGCCAGGATCGGTAGACCAACAGACGTAAGACTTAATCGTCATGAACAGCTGAAAATTGTCCAATAGACATAGGCTTCTCCTCAGAAAGGAGGTTTGGATACTATATCATGCTGACTAGACGAGTTGGTGCAGAATTCGTTACAAGTTCTCCCTCTCTTCACAATGGTGTTGTCCTAGTAGTTTGCTTCCTCACTCTTCTCTTATGACACCCACGCGATGTGAAAGGGTGATAACACTCCCTATTCAACCGGTGATCTGGCATTCAACATTTTGAATGCTGGATCACCTTAAATTTTGTATTACGTTTTGTCCTCGGCTAAAAGTCACTTTCAATATTATACGGATAGGTATTTTAAACCAATGAATAGTTATGAAATTAGCGTCAAATTAGCAAATTCATTTCACGCACCAAAAGATACGATTTCTTTAATCATTTTTGAATTTATTGGTAGTAGAGCCACGCTGATTTAAGCACGAACAGGCCGACTCGACCGGGGCGGTAATACCCTCACACAGAAGATCAAGCTAAAAGGACAGCATGTGTGTGTATGTGTGTTTTCTTGGTGAGTGCGAGACCGGAGGCCCAATACACAGAAGCATCACTTTGCGTGTGGGTCATCATTATCTGCACTCGCAATGAGTATGGTGACCACTACTTTTTTATTCATCTTATGCTTTCCATCAGGCAGAGTAGAGCCACTTTATGCAGGCAAAAAAGAATGTAAGAACTTTTCGCGTTGACTCGAAATACATCTGGTCAGAGGATAAGAAGATAATGAACAGAAGAAAGATCATAGATAAAAAAGAATTCAAACTTTCACACAAAACTATTACTCAAAAGTTAAACACTCGGAATCGATTACGCAGTAGTATCGTTATAAATCATTTGAAAGCGATGTCGGTGTATCCAATCGATTCTCGATTCTAGCCGCGGTTATCGTAACAATCGCTTCTATCGATTGCGTAATCATTTGACACCCAGTTTTGTAATTTAAATATATTATCTGTCTTTTTATCGACTGATGTCGTCTAAGTAACGGGTTCAATTCCCAAGTAAAGTTAGAAGGTTGTTTTTGTTATGGCATAGGGAAAGGCGGATTACTTGATGGTAAGCGACACCCATCGACCATGAATATATAGAACGCAAGGGACGGTAATGTGTTGTTACCCTTTGAACACCCTAGCCCCTGGGTAACTGATCACCTCTTTTACTTAGTAAAACGAAAGCAATAACCGCTTAACTCTGGATATCTGCAATATAACTCCGGATTTCTGCTTTTTAGCTCCGGATTTCTGCAATATAACTTTGGTCTCATCGATTCCGAAGGATGGCTCTTCTACAGTCGCATTAGCTTATTTCTCACATTATTATTATTTTTTTCAACCCATCCAAATCAATACTTGTGGTTCACAACGATATATAAAAGCTGGTCCCAGATCTTTTCTAATTCAAAATCAGACTAGCTTGTCATATGTAGCTTTAGTTATTTTTATTCTGACGTTCGGTTCCATCGGGTTACATAATCTGACAGCCCGAAAAAAAATAGCGATGAACAACTTTCAGATGAGCGAAACCATCGGCATAAGCAAGTAAATGATGTAATTTTAATATTTTTACAGTGTAGGGCACTGTAAAAATAAGTTGTTTTTTACACTATTCGCTAATTTTAATGTCAAATCTCAAATGTCACATGTCAGAATAATCTGACTTTAAAATACAAGAAAAAAAAACGCTGATTTACGCTCTCAAAAGCTATTTGACAATGATATAAGCAGTTTTTTTTACTTCACTATGTCAATTACAACCGTTTGTCGAGTCAAAAGACAAAAATTAATAGATACATCTATAAAAGAAATAATATGAAAGAGAGTGTTTGTTTGTACTGTCATAATACCAGTATTATTTTGAAGGCATCTAAATTAATAATAATAAATATTTCGGACATCTTACACATAACATCTGTTCCCAAGCTTTTTTTTTTATTGTTTAGGGGCAAACGAGCAGACGTATCGCCTGATGGTAAGCGATTACCGCCGCCCATGGACACCCGTAACACCAGAGGTGTCACAAGTGCGTTGCTGGCCTTTGGGGGATGGGGAGGGGAAGGGGGATGGTGAGGGAGATAGGGGGTGTTGGATTGGGGTATGGGCCTCCGGTATGCTCACTCACTCGATGAAACACAGCGAAAGCGCTGTTTCACACCGGTTTTCTGTGAGTCGTGGTATCACTCCGGTCGAGCCGGTCCATTCATGCCAAAGCGTGGCTCTCCCACGGCTTAAAGCCAGCTAGTAGCTAAGCAGAGATTGTGTTATGAGTACTAGACAAGTGATATAAATACATATATAATTTATGGGGGCGTCACGTTGAGCAGTCGGTCCCGGTTGTTATCATAGCAGTGGCTTCGGGCGGCTTAAAAACATCCAACGGCAAGATACGTTGCCACAACGTATTCTTGCCAGTCCCCAACCCGCACTTGGCCGTGTGACCTTAACCCTCTCCTGAGAGGAGACCGAGCCCACCAGTGGGACATTATGGGTTGTTGATGAAATACTTTAGTTTTATAAAAACATATATATTATATATAGAAAACACCCAAACTCGGAAACAAATTGCAGGTCATACAAACATTAGGTTCTATAGAGACTTCAAATACTGCATTCGCATATGCGTCAGAGTATAATTAAAAGAAGAACCATTGATCTTCTGCCAGTCAGCCTGTGAGCACGGCCTGTGCTACCTGGTCGAAACGTGAGGGAAATCAGAGGTATGAAATATCTTTAAATAAGTGATCGCATTAATTCCCGTGAAAATAATTATTAAATTAAAACAAGTCCATCTAATTATTAATTTAATTTTAACACACTTACTTTTATTGATGTAGGTGTTTCCTTAAACTAAACAATATATTGTACTTTTACTTTTCTGTGACTCTCCTACCCAGATACCACCCACCTAACCTGGGGTATTTATATCAACTCGAACCAACTAAATATCGTATACCGTCTCCGGTACATCTAGGCGCATAACAATGACAGACCCTGGGACATCTACGGCTTGAACGGAACCACGATATTTGAATTAGGGTTCAAAACACTACCACTTTTCTTGACTACTTCGTTATTCTAACGGTTAGAGTATATGACTACTGATCAAGAGATCTCGGGTTCAATCCCCTAATCGCCTCAAAATAAATCATCATTATGCACAGTTAAGATGGTTGAAGTCAAAACAATTGTGTTTTCAGACTTCCGCATAACAAAGCATTTTATAAATATTATGAGTCTCGTTTTCCACCTTAATGGTGTAAAAAAACTTATAATATCAGAATAGTGCGGTCAATGAACCTTTTAAACGCAGACAGCGTTTATTGCATTGCGGAAAATGTATTTTGTTTCGACTGGAGCTTGAATATTGATGGGTTATTTATTTGAATCATGGTTTTGGGTTCACATGAAGAGTATAAAAGGAATATACTTCCTCGTTGGTCTAACGATGAACATATACGACTGCCGATCAAGAGGTCTCGGTTTCCACTCCCAGGTCGAGCAAAATATGTTATTGAGTTTTTTTTTTAATCTATAAATGCATAATAAGCCGGAGTTTGGAAGTTGGGGTTGAACAGTGTGCCTTCGAGAAGTTCTGTCGGTCCTGCGCCTAATCTCTCTTCCATATCCCTGGTTATATTGGACGCCGTAACCGCAATTGGCTAGGCTATATACACCATATAATAAACAACTTATTGATTCCACTATTGAACATAGCCCACTCCTCAGCAAGAAGGTTTTGGTTATATTACATCCGGTTCATAAATAAAAAAAATATATCGGTTTTAACAATCACAGAAAAACGGTGTGAAATAGCGCTTGCGCTGTGTTTTACCGAGTGGGTGAGGGTAGCAGAAGCCCATATCCCTTCCCATCTCTCAAAGGTCGGTAGCGTACTTGTGACGCTTCTGGTGTTGCGAGTTGCTAATTACTATCAGGCGATACATCTACTTGTTTAACCAAAATCCCATAAAAAGAAAAAAAACAGACCTTTATGCGGGTGAAGCACCAGTAAAGAGCTGGTATATAATACAAATATATTTATGTAACTGGATCGCCTATCTCTTATTGCGTGACTGGTGTGGACAAGGTTGACTGGTGAATAGTATATCACTTCTGACATAATATTGCTGTATATTAATAGTAATATCGCTAACTGTAGCTTGCGAGGCTCTTTAAACAAAGACAATTCCTTGAATACTCCTGTTTCGTAGGGGAATTTATAAACAAACATGAAACGGACACAAAGAACACTCAGACTCAGAACAACTGTTTGTGAATCCAGAGGCGTCTTTAGCCCGTGAAGGTGTGTAAGCATTACTCAGCCGCCGTTAAGTAAGCGTGCAGATTCATATGTAAAGCTCCTGTGTGGATCACACAAAATGTTGTAACAGGTATAAAACACGTTCCTCCACACTGTCATAGGTGATTGGAAACAATCACCGAGGGTAAGCAATGACGGTGCGGTCAGTACCTGGATGGGTGACCGCTGGTGTCATGTTACCATGAGCGTCTCCGTGATTCGGAGGTCACTTTAAGCAGTCGGTCCTGGTTGTTATCAGACGATAACAGTCGTGAAGCTTAGTTGGAGGCCTTTGGGTGTCTTAAAAACATCCAATGGAAAGTTTACGTAGCCGTAACGTTGTCTTGCCACTCCCCAATACGCACTTGGTCAGCGTGGTGACGTATGGCCTTAACACTCTCTTGAGAGTAGACCTCAGCCCAGCAGAGGGACATTATGGGTTGTTGATGATGATAATGACTTTGCATTCCACAACTACATAATTTTATTATCTATCAGGCCAAAAGTTTTCTTAGGATTTTCTTACTAGAAAAAATTCTTATTAAAGCCCAGAGTAAAAAAGTTTGGCGGTGTCTCACACCCGTTCGTCAGAGATCCGATGCCAAACGTTCTGTGGAAAAAGTGAAATTCCGGTAGAACCGATGAACTAGTTGGTTCGAAATAATCTTGGAAATAAGAAAATTAAGCTGATGATGATGTTGATATAGAAATTATATCGATTATAAAATACTTTCCTTCTGTAACTGTACATAATCATCCAAACTCTGAAACAAATACTTACATATCTTATTAGCAATGGGTCAGACCCGGGAATTGAACCTGAGACCTCAGCACAGCAGTCGCATACACTACTATTACGCCACCGAAACAGTTAAACATACTACTACGATAAATATACTAATTTAAATAAATATTTAATTAGTTTTCCTGGGTGGAAATCGATCCCATGACCTTTGGATTGACTGTCAAGCTCACTAACCGCTAGACAAACGTGTCTGTCAAATATGCATTTATTTATACGCCTGTATTATGATAATATGGTAAAATAAAACAAATAAAGCTTTTTTCCTTTGCGTGACTTTAGTATTCATGTCTGGTCGTCAGAGGTTTCTTGACCTTCAAGCCTTTTTAAAATTCTAGCGATTTCATTTATTTTATATACAGATGAATCAATAGTAAGGTGGTCGCGCTTACAACTGTCCGTCAGATTTATTGTGAAGATAAAATGGATACTTCTGTGAGAACGTGCGCTGCAAGCGTACAGAGTTTATTTTTATAGTATAAGACGTCCAACAAGTAGAAGTCATCTAATGGTGACACGACTGCCTCTGTAGCGCAGTGGTAGCATATGCGACTGCTGTGCTTGAGGTCTCGGGTTTGATTCCCGGCTCGGACCAAGTGTTTGTATGATCTACAAATATTTGTTTCAGAGTTTGCGTGTTTTCTATGCACAATATGTATGTATTTCCAAGAAAAAGTATATATGTATTTATATCACTTGTCTAGTACCTATAACACAAGCTCTGGATTAGCTTGGGACTAGATGGCGTTGTGTGTAAGATGTCCAAAATATTTGTTTATTTAATGGTAAGTGACTGCATTCCACTCAAGTCTCCTAGGATATAATGGCGATGGGTCCGGATGACGTAAGAAAGCGGTTCCCGGATCTCTCCCGTCTCAAGCGCAGAGTGGCTCACCGTGTGGTTTTAGTCGGTTTGATTCCAACATACCGCTCCGCCGCAAATCCCGGTAGGGTGAAGGCCCGAGGGGGATTCCACACGTAAACAAAAAGGATATAATGGCGATAACGCTACTTTGATAGTATAGGTTGAATACTGCACAGAGATACTGTCCCGTAGTCTTATGTTCACCATAAATCTTCTTCTGGGTTGTCGGTGATAGATTAAAAATACGGAGTGACACTACCCTGCTCATTCCATGGGTGACGTAAGAGGCGACGAAGGAAGAAAACTACCAGGACAACATAACTGCAAAGAGAAGGAGAACTAGAAACAAATTCTAAATCAACCAGTCCGGCCAGTGTGGGGTCTAAGGCCAAAAACTCCTTTCTAAACAGAGGCCTATATCCAGCAGTGGCCTGTTAAAGGCTGTAGATGTGATGAATCTTCTTCTATTTAGCGTATTTTAATTACTGAAGGTCTAACCTGACACTCATTCGCTGACTTTCCGACTGTGTTCCTCCATCACCTTCTATCTTCACCTTCTTGATATCGGTTGTAATTGATATATCAAAAGTCATGCAAAAAAAAGAAACAAGCTTCAGAGCAACTATTCTTCTATATGGAAATCTGAACCACAATATTCAAGACTAGGAAAAGGTGCGAAAACTTATTAAGCGGCCTGTGCCATTGATATATAGAGATATATATTTCTGGCCCGTTAAAATAACACTAAATCGTTACTGCTAATGATTAAAAAAGACCATCACGCTTCAACAGATACTGAATAAATAATTATACGTACATGTGAATGAAACTATCAACACGATAGAAGAAAGTGTAGCCACGCTTCGCTGACTGAAGCAAGTTGCATTTGTGAGGGGAAAATGACAAAAGAAAATGATTTAGCGCTGACGGATTAATTTAACTTATTACTGCTTAAAGCTAGTGATAATATTATTATGAGTAAGAATGATTCTAGGAAATTCTAAATTTAAGTTTATATGTCTAAACAAAAATTATAATAATATGATGATAACGGCTAAGATATTTTCAAAGGTTTAAATAGGCTTGTTTTGTGGTGATGTTGTATTTTAAATATGTAAAGAGAACTTTACAGTAGTAGAGTTAAGGGCTATTATATATAATAAGTTTCTAACTAACAAAAAGGACAGAAACATTGTTGTTACAGCAAATGAATGAGAAATAAATGTTGCTTCTCTATTTTGTATGATTATCATCATCATTATCATCAGCCTATCGCAGTCCACTGCTGGACATAGGCCTCTCTAATATTACGCCACTTAGTTCGATCTATGGCTTCTCGCATCCAGCTCCTGCCAGCCGTCCAGTGCAAATAGTTCGATCTATGGCTATTCGCATCCAGCTCCTGCCAGCCGTCCCGCGCAAATCATCGCTCCACCTGGCCTATGGACGTCCTACACTACGTTTGCCGAGACGCGGTCTCCACTCAAGAACTCATTTACCCCAACAAAGAACCGATAACCGTTGGGGTAAACGTCTTGACCAGCCCAATGCCACTTCAGCTTGCTAATCCTGTGGGCTACGTCGATGACCCTGGTTCTTTGTCGGATCACCTCGTTTCGGATGATTAAATGAATAAGTAATATAATAAATCCCCAAATTCAAATGCAGAAAAGACTTTACTATCCACATCTTGGCTCCATCATCAGATTTATCGTAATTGAACTCGTCAAAAATAATCTTGTGCACAGATTCGAGAGATTTACTAGAAACCAACTAAGAACCTTCCATTTTCACTTTGTCATTACATCATCAAAAAAAGTTTGAATACATAAAATTATAGTACTGTCATCTAAATTACATATATGTGCAAACTTTTATTTTGACAATATGAGTGTTATAGTAATATCGGAATTGTAAATGGTTTTCCAAGATTTTTTTTACTTACAAATGAAACGTGAAAGTTTAAATCTATTGAACATATACAGTTCGACACGAGTGGTACACCTGTCTCACAGAGAAGCAGTGTTAAGCAAGCTTTTTACCAAGTCTTTGAGGTTACTGGATCCCCAGAACTAAGGTCCTCCTAATTCTTTTTTTGTCGAAAAATGGAATAGGGGGCAAACGAGCAGACGAATCGCCTGATGGTAAGCTATTACCGCCACCCATGGACACTCGTAACACCAGTGGCATCACAAGTGCGTTGCCGGCCTAGGGGGTTAGGGAGGGGGATGAGGGGAAGGGTAGGATTATGGGCCTCCGGTATCCTCACTCACTCGGTGAAACACAGCGCAGGCGCTGTTTCACACCGGTTTTCTGTGAGGCCGTGGTATCACTCCGGTCGAGCCGGCCCATGCTTGCCGAAGCGTGGCTCTCCCACGTTTCAAAGACTGCAAATTCACTTATAACTTGTGACGAGTTGCAGGTGCCCATGGGCGGAGGTAACCACTTACCCCCTTACATCATAAACAACATGTTATAAAGTTTTTTCATTTCAGTTTCTATGTGCCTTGAATTTTTAATAAAAAAAAAATACTCGGCCCAGAATTTGTCGCCTCACCCTATTATCGTTTTGTAACATTTCTTTATTTATTTGTTAGCAGCGAAATATGCTGTGTGAATATCAATTATTTTGTATTTCAAACAAAGAGTTTTGTATTTAAATAAATATACAATCCTAAAATTTATTGACGACTAGGTAGGTATGTTAGTCTTTTGGTTAGTAATTTGGACTGCTAAGCCAGAGGTCTTGGGTTCGATTCTAATCAGAGGTAAATAATTATATGATTACCATGATCATTTGCTTTGTCTGATTAGGGTTCCGTACCCAAAGTGTAAAATTCACTCACTCACAACTCTGACTTCGTGAACTCTTCGTTCTTTGTCCAAGCGACACTGCTCTGGAATGCACTCCCACTCGAAATCAGGATGTCCACAAACCGTTTTACATTTAAAAAGAAAGTATCCTATATATATGTTTATGTATGTTCAAGTATTTCTTTCATTCTTTTGTGTACTGTTCGCAGTTAGTTTCATACGGAAACCTCTGTGCACCACCTACCTTACAAGATTTCTACACCACCCTAAGGTTGACTGGAAGAGAATACCTTGGGCATTAAGTCCGCTATTGTACAAAAGTGCATAAAGTTTTAAATAAATAAAACGGGACCCTATTACTAAGACTTCGCTGTCCGTCTGTGTGACATAAAAAACACCCATACTCCAAAACAAATATTTGCAAATCATACAAACACTTGACCGACCGACTCAAACACTCGCTTACGTTACTACTGCGCCACCGAAGCAGTTAATTGTTTGAGAATCTATAACTTAATAAATTATAGGATACAAAAACAGGGCAAGTATAGGTTTAACTCATAGAACCTAGACTCATAAATACTTGAGGAAGTCTAAAAATGTCACAACACGACCTGAAGTTATTACACAACTGTGTCAGAGTGGTCCACTAGTTACGTCAATAATTTCACAACATCCATCACCCATAAATGTATTATTTTAGATAATTAGCGTCCTTTTATACAACATACTTAGATCTGTTTAGCAATCGGGGTTAGGTTACGCTCTCGCTGACATTTGTATTATAAGCATCATCATCAACACTAGAGCCTTATGAAAACTACTGCCAGTCATAGCAAACTGGTCGGACGGATTTCTATAGTATTTGTGTCAAGTTTTCGTGGGAGAGCCACGCTTCGGCCGGCATACATGGGCCGGCTCCACTGGAGTGATGCCACGGCCTCACAGAAAACTGAATTGAAACAGCGCCTGCGCTGTGTTTCACCGAGTTTCCCCAACCCCTCCAATCACTCTGTCGTCTTACGCATTGTTACGCTGTTAAGGCCAAACCCCTGCACCGATTTCAATAAAATTTGACATGAAGATACATTGATTCTTGAGAAATAATTTAGGTTACTCTTTACTGCGATAACCAACAAACATGCGGGCGAAGTCGAGAGCACTAGCTAGTCTAAATTAATATTATAAACAGGTAAAGTTTCTAACTTTGTTTGTATGGTCGTAGGGGATAACCTTCAGAAATACTGATCTGATCCTAAAAATTATTTCACTAACAGAAAGCGACACTATTCAGGAGTAACATTGACAAATTTTATTATAATTGAATGAAAAATTGTGTTAAAAATAATAGTATTTGTAAATCAAGACTAGGAAAAGCGGGCGGTTAACTCCCTAGGAAGTGGGCACGGGCCGCTAGTATTGTATTGTTTAATGTCAAACAAATTAACACATATATACATAGAGTGTTTGGACAAATCGTGACGGAAATAGGTACTAAGTTGTAAGTTATTGGGATGTAATCACAAAGCTAATAACATAAGTATACTTATGTGGAGGCTTCTTGGTCAAATGCTGTAACAATTCACACATATATTGTAATTTAATGAATTTAACCTTATTATATGCAAGCAACAGTGACGAGTATGTTGGTCTAGCGGTTAGTAGACTTGATTGCTAAACTTGAGGTTATGAGTTTGACTTCCGGGCAGGACAAATAATTGTATGATCACACGAATATATGTTCAGTGTCTGAGTTTGATGTTGATGATGAGGTGTTCGATTTCTTATTAACACATTAACAGTGAGGATTTTGAAAAATCTTCACGCTGCCTTCAATTCTTGTTCAAAGTTGACTGTCAGCTCTCCAATTGCAATTTTTGTCCGTTTCTTGTGTTTTCAAAGTCCCCTGCGATCCAGAGTGTCCAATGCGAGAGTTGTCTTTTTCAAAAAAAGTGTAAATAAAACAAAACAAAAATGAGCACCGAATATGAATAGTAATTTATTTGAAAAATTGCCAAGGAACAAAGTTGACATAATAACCAACTGTGTCTAGCTTTGTCTAACTTCGACATTCTAACATTTTTTCTTTTTTTTTACGTGTGGAATCCCCCTCGGGTCTTCACCCCACCGGGGCGGGGTGGTGTGTCGGAATCGAACCGACTAAAACCACACGATGTGCCACTCTGCGCTTGAGACGGGAGGGATCCCGGAACCGCTTTCTTACGTCATCCAGTCTAATATTTTATCATAGGTCAACCATCGCGTTCACAATTATCCTATTAAGGTTACTTTTTAAACTCAAAAACAGTAAATCCTTATCTTGATATTTGCAATCATTATTTTATTAAATTTATAATAGTTAAGTCACTTAACTTCGCCTGAGTCTTTGAAAAGAAATATTTGTTCTCGTTTTTAGCAACACTTTTTATTGTTACTCGGCACCTATTCGTCGAAGCGTGATGTTATGTACCATATAATATTCCTCGATAAATTAGCTATTCGACAAGAAAAGTTTTCATTCAAACCGGTCGTTTCTGAGATAAACGCATACAACCAAGCTTTTAAATTTCCCTAGCCCTAGGTAAAATAAGGCCTGATAGAACGCAGTCTCGATTCAAGGAGGATCCTTAAGAAAAGATACTTTTGACCCTTGGATCATCGCGATGATGTCCTCTAGGAGACAGAACTGCGTAACATAAGGACTAATACTTATGATAAACGGTGTTACCACTTGTCTTATATTAACTAACGTCTGCTTTTTTGTTTCAGGTAAGCGAATGCTCCGATTAGGCGTCACATATTGGCACTTATATCATCTTTAAGTAAGGTATGGACTAATCATAACTTACTTCATCATCATCAACAAGCCATAATGTCCGGCTGCTGGGCTCGGGTCTCCTCTCAGGAGAGGGTTAAGGCCATACGTCCCCACGCTGGCCAAGTGCGGGCGGCCATCATACTTGATACCTTTCAATGAGCAATTCTTCTATATGTACAAAATCTGAATCTCGGAAACGACTCCGACGATTTTCATGAATGTTAGTGTGCTGGGGGTTTCGGGGGCGATAAATTGATACATTTCATTTACATTGATTCATTTTTTTTAATACTATTAATAGACATGCAATAATGTATAAACATGAACTCTAGTTAAAAGTGTATTGTAGACATGTCAATCAACGAACCTGAGATCGTAGTTTTAATGGCCATTAACGACAAATAATTTTGTGTCTGGATTTATTTTATTTATAATATTATTATGTATGCCATCATCTTCCTAGCCTTTACTATTCCCACTATCATTTCGGGTCAGTTTCTAGTTCGACCGGTTTCACCTGGATCAGTTCAGATCAGTTGCTCCACGAAGCGACTGGCATCGTGCCTCGGCAACCCTGTGACACAGACTCTGCCTTTTTTACGCACTTCGCTCCCCCCCCCCCCCGCGTGGACAGGGGGTTCACTTTGTGTGGGACTCCTGACTGACTCGCCAGACTACCCACTAAACCACCACGGTGTGCCACTCTGCGCCTGAGACGGGAGAGATCGGGGAACCGCTTTCTTACGCCATCCGGACCCCTCCCAGCGCCTGCCCGCTCTGAAGCGGGCACCGTCTTCTGATGTTAAACTCTCAAAGTGGGCGACGTACGGCACACGCGTAACGTCGCCCCCCTCGCAACACAGACTCTGCCTAGTTCAAGATCAGACTACCTTAAATAAAATGTTTTAAGTCATTTCTTATCTACAAGTTTTTGCCCGCGGTACCTCCAGGGTGTATCTCAGTCTTTAACCTTCTTCAAAAATCAATCCCTAAAATCCGCATTTTTTTTTCTATCCTGGAAGATTTTACATGGATCATTGATCACTATACTTTGGCAATCCTAACTTGTCACATCTGGTCTCATATAATTTAAAATGCACTTCATTTTCGACTAAAAATAATGATTTTTCGGAGACGTCTCTCTAATATATAATAATATCGGTATAGAGACCGGAACGTAATTTAGCCAGATTCGCTAGAGTTAGAGTTAGAGGGACACGGGGATTGTAGTAGCACCGTTTCGAGCAAGCGATTGGAGCGTCAGTGGACTACATTACGATTTTGTGTTTTGATTTATTGCACTAAGTGTACTATGCGCGGACTTACCCCCACTACGCCGAAATCTAGCCAAGTTACGTGCCGGCGCCTATATGTTTGTTGTAAATTTCATTCAAATCGATTCAGTGGTTTAGTCCTGAGAGTGTAATAGACAAAGTTACTTTCAAAGTTGTAATATTAGATAGATAGATAGATAGAAAACTCTTTATTTGCACACTATAATGTTACAGTCAGAAGATAGTACATAAAATGTGAGACGGAGTGTACAAAGGGCGGCCTTATTGCCAAAAGCATATTAGTATAGAAGTATGGATTATTATGTATGCATTACGCTAATAAACATACTTAAATATTTAAGCATGTTTATTAGCGGTCTGGTCACCATAGTCTATCTAATTAGAGTCAAACAGTCGTGTGTGAGTTGTTTTAAGTTTTTAGTAATTTTGTTATTTATCTATTCGCTAAATCACTACAATAAATAGTAACTAACATTGTCCTTGTGTATAAATAATACAAAGATATATATATAACTGGATCATCTTATTTTTTATTGCGTTAAGGTTGGCCGGTAAGTATTACAATCAATATTGAAATGTATTTCTACCTTCTACATATATTTCAATATTTATTGTAAGATTGAAATCGCCTATAAATAGTAATTCTGTTAATTATAGTTTTCAAGGTTCTTGTAGAAGCTAAATCCTTGAATTTCCGTCAATATTTTAGATGCGGAAGGACCTCAAAAGGACACTGTAATTTATGTCGCCATTGTCTGCATTCGTAATGAGTATAGTAATCACTGCTCTTGAATTCTAGATTCTATTCATGCTTTTCATCAGGCAGAGTAAAGTCACTTTGGCAGGCTTATGTACAAAAAAAAACCGGCCAAGTCCGAGTCAGACTCGTACACTGAGGGTTCCGTACCAGCCTACAGCCTTATGCAATTTTTCATTTATCTGTACTAGAAGACGTTGCTTCGGATGAAATATCAACATTCTGAGCTCACGGGAAGTACCCTGTGGATTTTTATTCCCTTGCGAGTGTCGAAAATTTACAGCCTAATTAACGCCTGTATCTTTTGATTACTCTGGCTTAGAATTTCGAACTTTTCACAGCTCCAAAAGATAAATTTCAGCTTGATAGACAGACAGACAGAACAAAGTGATTCTAAAGGGTTCCGTTTTTTCCTTTTGAGGTAAGTTTACTGCTAATAAAATAAAAATACTTCAAACAACCTCATAAGTAAACAGCAACAAGTACGAGTATTGCCGTAAGACATTTCTCGTTAGCATCACTACATAACATATACAATACATTGTTTATTGCTGATATTTCGGCATTGCAGTATTTGTTACTTGGCCTACATATACTGTTGCGCAATAAGCTATAACTTGTCACTTGACACTAGGTGTTTTGTACGTCAATTTTATGCTTAACGAGTACCGGTTCATTTAAGTTATGTAGTTAATTTGATGGCTTCGGAGTTTTAAGGTGTAATAATCCATACTAAAATTATAAATTCGAAATCAACTCTGTCTTTCTGCCACTCTTTAGGGGTAAGTCGCTGTACCGATTTTAGTGATATTTGTCATGGAAATTCTTTGATTCTTGAGGATCGACATAATCTACTGTCCATAACTGATATACGCGCGGGCGGAGACGCGATTATAAGCAAAAATAAAGAGTAATCTATGTTCTTCTTCAATAATTAAAATAACTTTCAGTTTTCGCATTGAAAGCGTAATAGGGCGTTTATACGCGTGCCACGCCTCGTTAACCGTCCACGAATACAAGCGTGTAAACGGGCTGTTCGGCTTGGGTTGTGTGAGATTGTGATAGCTTGTTGCTGACTCTCCCGGATCCCGCCCGTCTCACGCGCAGAGTGGTTTTAGTCGGTTCGATTCTGACACACCGCCCCGCCACAAACCCAGGTGGGGTGAAGGCCCGAGGGGGTTTCCACACTAAAAAAAAAGCTTGTTGCCGACCCGAGTCGGTGTCCGTTTATGAACACAGATCAAAGGAAGCGTCCGAGAGCGTTTGTAGTTTGTGAGCGACTGCCAAGTCGCAAGCGTATAAATATAGCATGATAGGCAGACAGAGCTACCTTCGAATATATACTATTGGTATATTGAACTTTCGAGGAACGGGTATGATGTCCCTCCAATGCAAAAGGAGGACCCTCCGACCAGGCGAGGTCATCATGCCTGGCCGGCATATATATATATATATATATATATATATATGCAAAAAGAAAGTTAAGTTAACTACACTATTTATAACTCAAGAACGTCTCAAGGTGGGGAGGTTGCTTAGCACCTGAAGACGGATAAACAATACTTATTACTAATTTTTTTTATTCCGTGAGTGTCGTCGTACCGCGGGTAACACCGCGGGCCTCAGCTATTGTTATTATAATCACATGTTTATCTCAATAAAGCTAAAAAGATGATAAAATTGTCTGACAATTAGTTTACTACCGCATTGTTTTAGTTCTGGTTCGAATAAATTTGAGTTTTAATTCATTAAAACGATCAAAATACGTAATAAAAGCAAAATATTTGTATACGAGTCATAAATTTCAACGCATCGTTGCATGTCGGTAACGTTCTGGGAAGGCTGGCGGTATTGCCAAAAATTAGAACTGCCATGTAAATGTTTTGTTTGCAGTTGCATAATAATCCTTATCTTGTGGACATATGAAGGGTCTATTGTCTTCTTCGTTTTTTATATATGGTTCTGCTAAATTGACTCTACTCTGCCTGATGGAAAGCATAAGAAGAATCCAAGAGTGGTGGACACCATACTCATTGCGAATGCAGACAATCCAACAATGCGGCATGGTGACACACCATGGAACCCTAGTGATGCTTCTGCATCATTGGGCCTTCGGTCTCGCATCCACCATCGAAACACGACAGTACGAATGCTGTTATTTTACGTTGATTTTGCTGTGCGAGGGAAGTACCCACACGGTCGAGCCGTCCTATTCTTAAGTTCCCATCGAGCACTATGAGACATTACATGTTTAAAGATATGCAACTATCTTTGTTTGGAATCCATATAGTACCAAATTTAGGGGTCATGCAGGCGTGACCTTACCGTGCCTAGTTCATTTAACTTTTTTTTTTAATATTATGTATTTCAGATATCTGTCAATCAACGCCATCTAGCCTCAAACTTAACAAAACTTTTACTATAAAAGCTGGATTGACCAATAGACTTACATGTATACTTGTTTGTAAATATATGCATATTATACATAGAAAACACGCAAACTTCCAAATATTTTCATATAAACAATTGGTCCTAACCGGGTATCGATCTCGAGATCTCAAGCACAGTACTCGTATGTGCAACTTCTGCGTCACCGAGGCATTAAAATTAGACTTTAGGGAACATAACATTGATTTGAATACAACATAATATTCTGCCATGTTTCATACAACGCCGTCTATAGACCGAAACTAAGAGCTTGTACTGCCGACCAAATCATACACACATAAATGTTCATACGCACAAAACTTTTTGACTTGATCGGGAATAGAACCTGCAGCCTATAACGTGGCAGTCTGTTGTATAAAATACCATTCCTTCCGGCGGAATAAGATACAATCTCTATACTAATATTACAAGGCTGAAGTGTTTGCTTGTTTGTTTAGTTTCACACGGTAATCTGAGGAAGTACTAGTTCGATTTGAAAAATTTCAGCGTTAGGTTGCTGAGTTATTGAGGAAAACTATAGGCTGTACATCACTACGCTGTAATCAATTGTACCGGATTAATAATAAAAAATATTACAAAAACGATTAAAGTCTCGCAAAAATAATGTATGAAGGAATAGATCTGTTTTAAAATTCTAAAAATAAGCCACAGCATCTCTATCTGTTAAGGTGGCTCAATATAACCTTGCTTATGGTAAGGGTATATGTTTACGCTGTTATAACATCATGCTCCTGACAATCGGAGACGCAGACGAGAATGCGTGTGTCAGCTATTCCTTATTAAAATTGGTTCTATTTATTTAGTACAATCTCCCTATATCTATCACACCACACTCTATCTATCTTGTTACTCGAAGTTTTTTTTTTTGAAATCTTTATTAATTTAAAGACTTATTACATGGTAATATGTTAGTCCCATCATACCTTATCCTATGTTATATTCTATATATAAAATCAAAAGTCAAAGCTTTTGATGCCTAAACATCCCGAATAAGTCAAGTGCAGCATTTGAGGTTGGGTTTCCTAAAATGTTAATAAACATACCAATATCATAAATATTTAAATCGAATTTACGCACCAACGCTTCCCTTTGTGTTCGATACTTGACACACTCCGTCAGTAAGTGTTGGACATCATGTTACTCGAAGTGCCAATGACCATTTAGAATTGTATGTATATGACCTCGTCTGTAAGAGACTTACACCGAAGGTCGTCTGTTGGCGACTATCTAAATTTATAGACATCGGCAAATATAGACTGTACATTTTTAAGTAAAACTTATATACACTTATGACTTGGGAAGTAAAATGGTGAATGTGACGAGAGCGTTACGAGAAGTGTGATCGGGTGAGGCGAACGGAAGATTAGAGGGAGATATAAAGAGAGAAAGTAACGTTACTGTCGGGCAGGAAAGAGAGGTGCGAGCATACAGTTTTTTTTCAGTCGTGTGGTCTAAAGCACACTCGTTTATTTTTCATTATACTTATGTTTATTATCATATTAGATGCAACTTAGAACTTTGCTTGAAAATTACGAATTCCCACACAACTGTACATACCTTATTTTATCTCCTTAGATTTATTTAAATATGAAAATAACCGTTGGGGTAAACGGGTTCTTGAGTGGAGACCGCGTCTCGGCAAATGACGCGTAGGACGTCCACAGGCCAGGTTAAGTGATGATTTGCGCAAGACGGCTGGCAGGAGCTGTATGCGAGAAGCCGAGGATCGAACAAAGTGGCGTGCAATCAGTTAACTGCGATAGGCTGATGATGATAATGAAAATAAATACTAATGTCGGTGCTGTTATACGGGTTTTTTAACTTATCTTTCTTTTGCAGTGCTGTTGTCTTACTTTGTTTGTTCTGTAAGTGGCCTCTTGTAAGTAGTATAATAGGTTCAATTTGGTGGCAAGAAGTGTAAATTTCACAGATATTTCCGTGTGGTTTAAGAATACAGAGTGTCGCCAATGCGATACTAATTGTGGTTTAAGAACACAATACACAATACCTAGTATACAAACTAGGAAGTTCTTAACGTAATTATAATTAAAATTTACTGTAAGCTGCTGTAATTATTACGTGAGTGAAATACCGTGTCTGTGTCTAATTATCAAAATTTGACACCAACTAATGTTGTCAAGCAATTTAATAGACGCGTGGGAACAGACAGATTGACACCATTGTATAAGCTGCCCTTTTATAATGATAGGGAAGTTGTGATAACCCCCTTTTAAGAGGGAAGTATTACATAATTAATTTGGCTTTTTATCTTTAGCCAAAGACTAACGACTTTCCTCAAAAGGTTTGATAAAGATATATACCTATCTAAATCTAAAGAGAGAAAAGTAACAACGGCGTGGTCAGTACCTAGATGGGTAACCGCTGGTGGTATGTAACCATGAGCGTCTCAGTGATTCGGAGGTCACGTTAAGCAGTCGATCCCGGTTGTTATCATAGGATAACAGTCGTGAAGCTTAGTTCGCGGCCTTTGGCCGGCCTAAAAACATCCAACGGCAAGATTTACGTAGCCGCAACGTAGTCTTGCCAGTCCCCAATCCGCACCCCAGCGTAGGGACGTATGGCCTGAACCCTCTCCTGAGAGGAGACCCGAGCCCAGCAATGGGATGTTATGGGTTGTTGATAACTTCGATCAAAAGGTTTGATAATGTGTCTAAATCTAAAAAGAATGTATATTCCTAATGCGGCATTTACCAGAAATCGGTTTTTAAACGTGTGACTGAGGTTACCAGACTTCAAACATCCAAAATTAGAGGAACGGGTTTTTTCCCGTTTTTCAAACTGAAAGGACGACTGCCATTCATACAATGCATGTTAATTTGCCTCATGCGCTATGAAAAAAAGAATATTTTTCTACCAAATGCCAATAAATATCACCAAAATAACAGAGCAACGCCGATTAGTACGGACCAGGACAGTACTACCCCTCGCACAGAAGACCAAACTAAATTGACAGCGTTCGTTGATGAGTTTGAGACCGGGATCCCAATAATGCAGAAACATGCTGAATTGTTGTATTTGTGCATTCTCGGATTCCAGAAACTTTCGATTCTGAGCAGAGTACTTTGGCAAGCTTATATATAAAAAAACAGTATTCATAAATGCTGGACAAATATGTCTTGAGTAACTGTTACAAAGTGGACTAAATAAATAATTTAAATAACAATCGGTATACAATAACACTCTCTTGTCACGTAATGCGACGGTAACGTGACGTAATGGAAACGTGACGATCAAGACCTAATTTTTATTTCAATAAGGTGAAACTACATACATTGAGGCTAAAGGTTTATATATATGTAAAATGGTGCCATACTTCTGTGTGTTGTAACATTTCGGATATTAGACGAGCTTTTGTATATATCAGTTATCGCGGTATATAGTAGCCTTTGTATAATTCTCATTTATAGGTTATTATCAACAACCATAATGTCCCACTGCTGGGCTCGGGTCTCCTCTAAGGAGAGGGTTAAGGTCATACCCTCTCCTGAGAGTAGAACCGAGCCCAGCAGTGACCACCCGAGAATTATAGGTTATATTACTGTCAATTTTTATCTAAATCCGTTTCCTTTCATATTTATAATGTTACACGCATTGACTCAACGTAGATGAGCCAAATTCGCAGGAGATATTATAGTGCATAAGTGTCCGTGCTAATACCGGTGCACTCTTTGTTCCCTCACTCTCATAATCTGACGCTGTCACTATAAGACACAACCGAGGAGATTTCACATGCATAAGCGACGAATTTGTGTGGTTTCTGAGACCCTAACTTCCAAACTTCTGACAGTTATTAAAAAAAAGTTATTGAACTTTTCTAATTTAATAAATTTTTGCCCGACTTTGGAATCGAACCCGAGACATCTGGATTGGCAGTCGCATATGCTAACCGCTAGCTAGACCAACCAGGCAGTCGGCTGATAAAAATAAATATACTTATCTTCTCTGATCTTCCCTATGCTATCTACTTCTTAATACATTCAAATTCAGTCAGCCCGTGGCTACGGCCAGTGCAACCTGGTCGAAACGTCATGCAAATCAAAGGTATGTTATACCTTTAAATAAGTGATCGCGTTAATTCCCGTGAAAATAATTATTATTCATAAATTTTATAGATCAATTACTTAACTGCCTCGGTGGTGCAGCGGTAGCGTATGCGACTGCTGTTCTTGAGGTCTCGGGTTCGATTCCCGAGTCGGATCAAATGTTTGTATGATCTACAACGGAGCTTGGGTGTTTTTTATGTATGATATGTATGTATTTAGAAAAAAAAGTATATGTATGTATTCATATCAGTTGTCTAGTACCCATAATACAAGTTCTGCTTAGTGTGAGACTAGATGGCGTTGTGTGTTAAAGGTCTCAAATATTTACTTACGCCCGGATACAGATTAAATACTCGTGCAAATATTATTTGCCCTGTATGGGAATCGAACCTAGGACCTCCAGCTTTGTTTCATGTATGGATGAAATCTGTATCTAGTATCCAAGTATGTTTATCAGTAGTCGGGTAACACAGTTTACCTGGTTCGGCATCAGACAGTGAATCAACTTGGCTATACTGGTATTACGACTTCACAGAAAACTGGTTTAAACCAATTTTTTATTGCATTTTACCAATTCAGTGTATATATACACTGGAGATTTTGGAGATCACTCTATGGAAAAACACTTTATGGAATCCAAGAAACGTTGTTCTGAGTCTAGGTGCTATTTGTGTCTGTTAAACAGCATTCCAAAAACAATAATGAATTATAAAAAAAACCGACTGTATATTTTTTGCACCCAGTGTCATTCTCACGTCTAAGACGAAATCGGCGCAATCTTCCATTTAGGCTCTAGTCCGTGCCAAGGAATACACCCATATATACATAACACTGGAAAAACATAACCCTCCTTCTTTCGCAGTCGGGTAACTAGGGAAACTTGAATTAATACCATCTGGCTAGCGCAGTATAGCACAGTAAAATCACTTTGAAGAATAGATAATGTCCAACAGTGTTCAATTAAATGCTGTGATGTTACACTGATTTCATTTCCACCCACCACAATTTAAAAATCAGTGTAATTTCGTATATTGACCCAGCTATTTCAGGGAAACAGTTTTGTAATGTAGTAATTAATTGCCTCGCATGATACCTAAGGTCGATACAACGGACATACGCCACGCTCCGCTGCCTACCCACTTTCTCTGCACATTAATATTATTCCACCATTGTTTTACGTGTATTGCATAAGAGTTGAGAAAACACTGTAATATATGACCATTGGATTGGGCAAAGGCATCGCTGGAAACATTAGATATACGTCACATAATACTAGAATATCAACCATAGTAACCAGCTGAACGAGATCAAGGGTCCGTAGGCGAGAAATAATACAGCTCAAAAATAAGATGAAACATGTATATTATTCTCGATTTACAACTCTCCCACAAAAATATTTCTTCGAGGTATTTACAATCACTGCTTTCTGCTGCTGGATCGCGCTAGTAATTCGTTCTACCGCGATTCGGCAACCCTAACAGCGCCATCTATGGGTTGGCAACTCAAACAGGAAAAGAAATTGCATCGTGTGTTTGTGGTATGGGCCTCCGGTGACCTCACTCACTTGGTGAAACACAACGAACGATTTTCTGTGAGGTCGTGGTATTACTACGGTCGAGCGGGACCAGTCATGCCGAAGCATGGCTCTCCAACGGTAAGAGAACGGAAACTTAACACAAACTTTGTACTAGGATACAAACCCGTTAAGCCGTCGAGGTCTGGTAGGCCAAAATCTTTCTTTTGAGAGGCCCATGTCCAGCGGTAGACTGCGAAACCTGTTATGTAAGATATCTATGCATTGATGCTTACAGTCTTTCGCATTTATAATATCAATATTACAGGATTCTAAACACGAAAATCTATGATAAACTAGCTGACGCGAAAATATTGTTTTGCCATTAAAATAAAAAAAAAACACTTAGGAGTGGGTTACCCTTATCATTTAGAGGTATGAAAAATAGATAAAAGCACTAGCATTCAAATAAAAAAGAACCATCAAAATCGGTTCACCCAGTCGAAAGTTATGAGGCTACAAAACATAAAAAAATATAGTTGAATTGATAACCTCTTCTTTTTCTGAAATCGGTTAGACATGGGTATTAGTTTGTTACTTCCTGACGTAAAAATTAATATTAAGGTTTACAGTAATATAATTTCAGATTTTATAACCTCTTTGACGCTCTAGTAGTGTATGCGACTGCTGTGCCTGACGTCAGACTACTGTCTGAGGCCACTGACTGAGCCAAACTTCAAGGTCTCGGGTTCGATTCCTGGGTCGTACCAAATGTTTGTATGATCTGCGAATATTTGTCTCGAAGTTTAGATGTTTTCTATGTATAATATGTAAATCTTTACAATAAAAAGTATCCATGTTTTTATATCAGTTGTCTAGTATTCATAATACAAGCTCTGCTTAGTTTGGGACTAGAAGATATTGTGTGTTAGATGTCCGAAATATTTATTTATACAAATTGATAACACATAGACTATTATTTAACACGGGTACCGGCTTCTACGTAGGCGGAACCGCAGTCAAAAGTAACTTGTCTATTTATCTCTTATAGAATACACAACAAAAGCTTCGTAGAATGTATTAGAAGTCAAATCTCAGACACCTTTGCACACATTCTACTAAACTTTATTCTCTACCCTGCTTACCTTCTAGAGTATTAAATAGCGCGATAGTATCACAAACTGTTCGATATTCTCACAATAAGTAAAAGTGAAGTGCTACAAGGACGCTGTTGACTTCGCAAGGTGAATGAACTGTCGGTTACTTTAACTTGTATGTATATAGTATTAATAACTTAGTTTTGATAACACAGTTAAATTAAATATGTGTAATTTAATGACCTTTATAAACCTGATAGATGTATTGTAATTATTTAAACCAAATATCGATGAAAAAGAATAATTTTTCGGTCATCTCACACACAACGTCATCTAGTCCCAAACTAAATAGAGCTCATACTATGGATACTAGACAACTGATACAAAATACATACATCTTTTCTTTGTAAATAAATATAAAAAATAAAAAGCCTTGTGTTCCATGAATTTACATAATGTTTTTACAATATTAGTTTTCTAAATTACATACTTAGATTTACATTTAGATTATTATTCAAAATGTTCATTCATGTTTACATTTTTACATTACAATTCAATTAGTTTCAGTCATGCGTAAAAAGAATTTTAAAATATATCGAAATACATACTTATTATACATAAAAACACCCTAAGTCTGAAACAAATATAGGCGGATCATACAAACATTCGGTTCGACTCTGAATCGAACCTAAGACCTCTAGCACAGCAGTCGTATAAGCTACCACTGCGCCACCTTGACTGTCAGTCGATAGTCAGAATACCTTTGAAATACCTGACGTTTCGTCCAGGGTGCAGTACCTAAACTCTTCACTATGTGACTCTTAAAAATACTGCTGTCAGCGCTATATTGAAGCCGTGGTTATCGTCGACTGCATCAGTGGTTCAGTATGAGCGTATAAGACTGCTGTGCCTGGAGTCTTGGGTTCAATTCACTGGTCGGATCAAATGTTAGTATGATTTTCAAATATTTGACTACGTTCTACGTATAATATGTATGTTTTTATGTATTTATATCAGTTGATTATTACCCATAATACAAACTCTATTTAGTTTGGGATCAAAGGGCGTTGTGAGTCAGGTGTCCGAAATATTATTTATTTATCAACATGTCACAGTACGCTCTACATTAGATTAATCGCGATCTCCAATCTAAAACGTTTCGGCTTTGGCATCAGCTTAAAAAAGACTGATAACCAGTTCGTCTGAATTCATGGCCGATCTACTTCCATTCCATTCCATAAATTTAATGAATTCAAATAATAAACTGAAGAAACGAGTCTAACGGACTATAAGTCAAATTTGTTGAAAATCCAGAAAGTACCTACCTCTCCATGTTATATTTGAACCTCCAGCCATAGATGTAAATAAGGTTTAGCTCAGTTTAAGTACACGATCATCTAGTACATAGACGTATAAGGGAATATGAACCTTACCCTTTCCATTTTAGGGTCAGTTATCATCGAAAAAGATTAATTGTTCTAAGTATAAGGAAACGAATTTCGTCGCCGGTAAAGAAAACGAGAGATACCCTTAAATGCTTAATCGAGTTAAGTATTTTTACCTGACTATGGCGAAGCGAAAAGTTAGTGTAATATTTTTGTCAGTCTATTCTGCAGTCGACCTTCGACTCTAGGTGATGTAGAAATAAGATTTGGTAGTGAAAAGAACTTGTTTGTTTTAAATTAGGGATAAACCAACCTACCAATATAAATGATAGATATAAAAAATATACATATACTAAGATAAGTAAGATAAGTAGGTAAGCTGGTAAGTGGAGACCACCACCGGTGGAAATCATAACCTCAAGAGCCAAATAGTAACTCCACTCACAATCAGGAAGAGAAAATACTTGGACTCCCGCAATCTCACTCACTCAGTAATTTTTTTTTGTTTAGAACTGATTTTCTGTGAGATCATGGTACTGAAGACAAGCTGGTCCTTTCCCGCCATAGCTCCCACACGATTTGGTTTCGGAAAGTGAATATTGAATAAATAACACAAATTTCCACCGAAACCAGTCTTGATATTTATATATTCTGATATACACATATATATTCGTTATATATTCGGATATTGATATTTATATTTATTATATAATCTGAATATCACATTTTCCACCGATTGACTAGCATCGGTCCTCCGCAACCTTGAGGCTGAATTGAATTCGAAAATTGAACTAGTTGTCAGTATATTTGAGGACACTGACTTCCCAACAACGATTGCCGTAGATGTTCAAGACAACTGGGACCGACAAATTCTTGTAAGATTAACCCAACAGCTGTCCAGTCCGGAAATCGAACCCGAGAACTATTAATCGCCAGTCGCTTTTGCCAACCACCAGATTAACAATGCAGTAAGTTCCAGTTATGGGTATACGATCCTGATATACTCAAACGGTTGTTTTTACTCCCCAATCCATTCGAATAAAACTACATACTCATATAAGCATTACTAGATTTGCCCTCCGCTCACGTAACAAAAAGTAGCCTGTATCCTTCTCCAAAGTCCAATCTATCTGTATACCGAAACTTCTCAAAACCAGTTCTTTGGTTTGGACGTGAAACAGACTACGGGCCCGTGTCGATAGTTGATGGTTCATGTGAATCACCAAAATACCTTTTTAGAAATATACAGGAATATAAAACAATAACATTCAGCACTATGCCGTCACTTGTAACCTGTTCAACTGAGTACTGGTGAAGGGGAGGCGGTAGCAACCCTCGATTTTTCTCCCTTGTCATATGATCTTTGTACGGCGTTGCGAAATAATGGTTCAGAAGAGGTATTTAAATTGTATGGAACCGATGCATTACGAAATCAAACGACCAATTTGACTAGTAGAAAAATCTAAAAGTGTAACAGACAGACAGAGCTTCTTTCGAATTTATATTATTATTATAGATTCCTTTCCTACTACTGCGGGACTTTCAATCCATCACCGTACTTATACTAAAGATAAATCAAGATAAAGTGAACCTTTAAAAAAAACATCATAACATTTCCCGACATTTTCTTCAACACCTTATTAAATCACTCAATCTTTGACATTTGAGATAAAACTTCAACTACAATATTGCGTCACAACCAGATATTTTCCGGCTCTCTTTCACTGACATACTAGATAATGTTTAAATTGGTCCTACCCATATAGGGTAGTAAATAAAACACTAAAACTTATAGCAATGAGACAAATGTTTAATGTAGTGGATTTATTCAGCGCTATCATACCTCCCTACCTAATACTATCATCAACAACCCATAATGTCTCACTGCTGGGCTCAGGTCTCCTCTCAGGAGAGGGTGAAGGCCATACGTCCCCACGCTGGCCAAGTGCGGGTTGTGGACTGGCAAGACAACGTGGCTACGTATGTTGCCGTTGGATGTTTTTAAGCCGCCATCCATCCAGGAACTGACCGCGCCAACGTTGCTCACCCTCGGTGATTGATTCCAATCATCGAGTGCTACTGGGCTATGAGCGCCTAATACTATAAGGCCTAGAAAACGAATTTCCAATTGTTAGCAGGTCTCGGTTGAGATTGACCACCGTGGCTGAAATCGGCTAGGGGAATATCATCACACACTATTTTGTGATATAGAGAGGCAAACGGGCTGATACTCAAGGTGTATCTCAGGTCGAATCGAATTATCTGTGGCGACGTCTGGTTCTTACTCTTTGAACTACTGTTATAGTTTATATTCACAGCTTCTCTTAACTTAACTCGTTTACCTTAACTGTACCTTTTTCTTTTACGCGGAGATGCTTTTTGCACCATACCCTCCGTGGTGGGGGGACACGAAGGGTGTGTGTTTGACTCCCACTGAATCGGTCTACCTACTTAACCCCGCAGCGGGCTACCTCGGCAGTCGGTAGGAGCTCCAGAAACGCATTAGCGGCTTCTGGAGCTCCTTAACTATTCCTATAAATGGTACAAACCGCAAATGACTTTCTATTTTTGTCTCTTTTAAATATAAATATATTCCCCAAAAAAACTTCTTAGCTTATGTCAATTATATGTTGTTCTGAAAAACTATTTTTTTAAATATTTTTGAACAATTAACACACAACGCCATCTAGTCCCAAACTAAGCAAAGTTTATAGTATGGATACTAGACAACTGATATAAATACATATATATTTTATGTTAATACGTACATATTATACTTAGAAAACACCCAAACTCCGAAAAAAATATTTGCAGATCATACAAACATTCAGTGTGACCTGGGAATCGAACACGAGACGTCATGCACAGCGAGGCTGTCAAAACTATATATACTATAGCCTCGATGCACCTACCTTCCTTCATCTTCACAACCAAAAAGGGTTAGGTGATAGAGAATTCTTCAGACTTTAAGTCCGTCGATGTATATAAGTGCATGAAATTTTAAATAAATAAATAAAAACACACCATTACAACAGTAAACCTATGCGCAACATTATTAGTGTAATTCCTATAGTGAATAAAAGTTCGCCTATTAATTCCTTTAAGCTCCTTATTAGTAAACCAATCGCCATAAACCTTTGCCAATACATTGCGAGAACTACCGAAATAGAAAACATCTGGCAAAAGTAGGTACTATTCTTAAGGTACAATTCAAGCCACAAATTAGATACCAATTTAATAAACATACCATCCACTTTGTCTTTGAAAAAGTTCATTGCATCTTATGTATTTACAAACAATAGAAGGAAGTGTGCAGTACGATCGTATCGAGCCTATTGTTCGAAGCAAAGCCCGTTAATAGCGGTAAGCGGTCACCGGTATCTATAAATGCTAATAGTAGTGATGCCGATCACAAATAAAACCACTCGAATAGAGCTAGTCAATGATAGATACAAAACAACTCCCGCTTTTCGGATAAACCTGTGTGTGTATTTTACAAACATACATGAAACGGACAAAAAACACCCAAATTTATAACTACAGTTGATAGATCACACACAATGGTATCTGCCTCGTTGGCCTAGCAGTTGAAGTATGCGACTGCCAATCAAGAGGTCTCGGGTTCAAATTCCGGGTCGGGCCAAAAGTGTTATTGAGTTTTTCTGATTATATAAATACTTAATAACAGCTCGGAGTTTGTTGCAAGTTGGGGTCTGAATCCCAGTGCCTCGGAGAGCACGTAAAACTGTCAGTCCTGCGCCTGAGCTCTCCCCGATCGTGTCGGTTAACCGTCTCATCGGATTATGAGAATGAGGATACGGAGAGTGCACCTGTGTTTGCGCACACACTAGTGCACTATAATATCTCCTGCGTAGTTGGCTGGTCTCCGTTGAGACTGGCCGCCGTGGCTGTAATCAGCTAGGAGAATATCATATCCCATGTGGGGTTTGAATCCAACACTCTGGGCACTAAAAAATAGCGAGGTGACAGCTCAAACCACTACGCAATCCGAGTAACCAAATGTGTTTTTAATTTTAAAAAAGTACTGATTAATTCATTAGTGTCCGTCAGTGTCTTTAGTGCGGTGACGGAATAATAATACAAGGTGTCACCACCCTAATTCATCTTGTGGGTATCGAAGCTCAGATTCAGAACATACAAAGTGTTGTCCAATGTGAGGATCATCATCGTCAGCCTATCGCAGTCCACTGCTAGACATAGGCCTCTCCAATTGCGTATTCAGCTCCTGCCAACCATTTTTGCGCAAATCATCACTACACTTGGCCTGTGGACGTCCTACACTACGTTAGAGGACTATGTGAGGATCAAACCCACACTACTTAGTAGTAAATAGAGAGCTGATCGCCAAATCGCCTAAATCACTGTGCCTTTCATGCACCACATTTAGTGACTTAGAATAACAAAGATGCATTTCCAATTGTATATCCAGCTCCTGCCAACCGTTTTGCGCAGATCATCACTACACCTTGTTTGTGGAGATCCAACACTAAGTTGGACGACCATTTGAGGATGAAACCCAGACTACTTAGCGTAGTAGATAATAGATAGTAGATTGCCTAATCGCCTGAACCACCATGCCTCCCGTGCACCACATTTAGTGACTTAGAATAACAAAGATGCATCTCCAACTGTATATCCAGCACCTGCCAACCGTTTTGCGCACTACACCTGGTTTGTTGACGTTCATCACTAAGTTGGAGGACCATGTGAGGATCAAACCCAGACAGACTACTTAGCGCAGTAAAAAATAGAAAGCTGATCGCCTAATCGCCTAATCGCCTAATCCACTATGCCTTCCGTGCACCACATTTAGTGACTTAGAATAACAAAGATGCATCTCCAATTGCATTTCCAGCTCCTGCCAACAGTTTTGCGCAGATAATCACCACACCTGGTTTGTGGACGTTCATCACTAAGTTGAAGGACCATGTGAGAATCAACACCAGACTACTTAGAGCAGTAGAAAATAGAGAGCCGATCGCCTAATCGCCTAAACCTAGAATAGAAAGACTTAGATAAAAAGATTAAAAAAAAAACTATTTATTAGTATACCACATCAACAACTTACTAGTCCACAGCTGATATATACATAGCATAGGCATTCCTTAGACAGGGCTTTTAGATCTACTTTACTGTGTAAAATTTTGCCTACTCTTAGCAGTGCTGTTGTCCTGGTAGTTTTCTCGCTTATTCGGCTCCTACCACACCCACGGGATGAATGAGGGTGCTGCCACTCCATATTCTTAATCAGCCACCACACAGCACCACATTTTTAATAATAATAGTAATATATTTATTTGCTTTAAACGTGATGTACAAAGGTGTTATATTTCATAATTTTTGAAGCACATACATATTTCGTTAACAAATACTAGCATGCAATGTTTTGTAGTCTTTTAAAGAAACGCCTTAATAATATAAAAAGGATTACTTAGTGGCCATGCATGTTAACTTAACTTAATTTTAGACAGCCTTAAATTTTATGTTAGTATTTGGTTGGGTAACTTGTTATAGACGCGAACACACATAGCTAAGCATTAATACACTAAACACGAAATCAAACCACACAACACACATCGCGTCAAATTATATTCAAATTACATAAGATTGTAACTAATTTTATTCAAAATTATGAATTAAAATGCACAAGTTGTATAAAAAAGTGAATATAAATAAATATAACACTGTATATATACAACATAATATAATACCAATTTATTTACGTAATATTTAAAGTGGTGTACAGTGTGTGAATACTTTCCTTTTCACATGGTTGTTTCGTTTTATTGTGTTATAAACGAACTAAATTACTTATTTTATAAATAAAATTATGGCATCATATTATTATCATTATCATAACCACTCATAACTTTAATAAAATTAACTCTTGGACATAAGACACTCCTTAGAAAGTGTAGCCTTTGCAAGTGCTGGAGACAACTCTCGCATTGGGGCAGTGAGAATCTGGTCGAATTCAACGCCCACAAAACACAGGTGTACGGGCTATCTACCAAATAGTCTCCCTTCCTTACTCTCCTCACTTTTTTGAAAACTCAACTGCCACTGCAAGATAAGCTCGGCATCCTGGATAGATCTCTGCCGTGATCTAAACATGCGTGACTAAAACGGCTTCACGGAAATTGGATATACTAAACAGGGTGAGACGGTTCTTCTCGCCCGGGCATCTGTGTCTTCTTTACAAGACTCAGGTTTGCTCATACGTGGAGTACTGTTCTCATCTAAGCGATGCTACACAATATCTGTTTGAAGCTCTCAATGAGCAATCCGCTTCATCAGTAGTCCCGAAGCCACCGAGTTCCTTGAAACACCCGCAGTTGCGAAGAGATATCGCCTCTACGGCAGTCCTCTATCGCCTGTATCATGGGGAGTGTTTTGAATAACTCTTCCAAGTGGTCCCCCTTCTCCCTTCCTCTACAGGATAACACGTGCTGGCCTTCATAGTCATTCATTTAGAGTGGCAGACATACGCTCTCGAATGCAACGTTTTAGTTCTTCCTTCTTGTGCCGAGCGATCAAAACATGGAACTTACTACCACCGCATGTGTTTCTCTCCCATCACGATCCCGGGTTCTTTAAGCGGGGCGTAAAAAAGTATCCCACTAGGCCGCTATAGTGTGGTTCACCATGCTGCTCTGTCCACATTCGCATTGAGGACGATGACCACCTTGGTTTCTGCTTATGCTTTCCATCAGGTAGAGCAGAGTCAGTTTGATAGCTTAAACATAAAAAAATAAAAAACTGCAAATCCTGTGTCACGGGTACACCCAGACTCAGAACAACTATTAGTGGATTACACAAAGTGAGTCCCGTTTGTAATTTGAACCCACTACACTTGGTGCAATTGCAAGCGGCGTGATAACCGCCAACCCAAAGTATCAAGCGTACAGTGAATAAATATAAGTGGTGACACTCAGTTTTCTTAATCTGATTACTAAATTAATACGTGAAGCAAAAAAATTTGTACCTTTTTTACAAAAATGATGCTTAAAGGAGGCGCTCGTAGTCCAGTTGCACTCAGTGATTAGAAACAATCACCGAGGGTAAACAACACCAGCGCAGTTAGTAACAGGATGGGTGACCGTTGGTGGTTTGCCACCATGAGCGTCTTCGTGATTCCGGAGGTCACGTTAAGCAGTCTGTCCCGGTTGTTATCTTATGATAATAGCTGTGAAGCTTAGTTAGCTTTGGGTGGTTTAAAAACATCCAACGACAAGATTACGTAGCCACAACGTTGTCTTGCCAGTCCCCAATTCGCACTCGGCTAGTGTGGGGACGTATGGCCTTAACCCTCTTCTGAAAGGCGACCCGAGCCCAGTAGTGGGACATTATGGGTTGTTGAGGATGTAAAAGGAGGAGCATGGAATTTGGTACATTTTCAGTTTATACTGTCTCGGTGGCGCAGCTGTAGCGTATGCCACTGCGGTTTTTGAAGTCTCGAGTTCACTTCCCGGGTCAGCGTTTGTATAGTCAGGGTCAACGTTTGTTTGATCTGCAAATGTTTATTTCGAAGTTTGGATGTAGTTATTTTATTTGTAGGTATGTATGTATAGTATATAGGCATTTACACAAAAAAGTATAAATGTATTTATACCATTTGTCTGGCACCCATAATTTAGGCTCTGCTTAGTTTGGGACTAGATGGCGATGTGTATTAGTTGTCCGGAATATTTTTTGTTTATAATTATTATATCGAGAAGATGTGCAGAAAGTTAAAAAATTATTAATTTGTGTAATACACAAAAGTGTTATACCATATTGGAATCGTATACAGTGCAGTACAAGTGACCGCTAAAAATATTTGGCGCTGACATCTTTATAAATGTTCTTAAGTAATTCAAGTTGAAGAAAAAAATCTTGGAATTCTGCCGCGTCCCCAAGGTCGTATGTATATTTACCAATATGGTCAGACACTCTATTTAAAGTGGATAGTTGATCACCTTGCTTATAAGTGAAGGAATTTCCATTTCTAGTACAGGTATATTCATTTTTCGCTTTTAACCGTCTCTAAAAATGAATAGGTTCTGAGTTTGAATGAATTGACTTAATATTATATTGGTTTAGGCTTACGTGTGAGTGATATGTGAATTAGAAGTCTGTGGCGACTTCCACATACAGCGGCAACAAAAATATATGACAGTGTCATCTATCGAAGATACACTGAACTTCGGAGTTACGTACTGCACAATACTACTGATCCTGAATCGCGCAATAGAAGGTCACGAGTCGATTAGAATATATTCAACATCCCAACGTCAACCGTTGAGCCGTGACCCGCCAGACATAATCACCTCGCCTGGTCAGAGGATCCTCCTTTAGTGTTGGAGGGACATGTAAGTCGTTCCTCCACAAGTCTTAGAAGCAGAATAATCACCTAAATTTCATGGTTTTTAAAACATGTCGTAGTTAGGCCACGGAAAAGAACTGACCAAAGGCCTTAAGCCATACTTTTGGTCATACCAAAGGCCTTGAGGACATATTTTGGTTTTGGTCATAATACTAATAAGAGTTTAATAATTGTAACACTCTGTCAGTGATTCATAATAATAAAATGCTGTTTTACGCGAAATAGAAAGATTTCAAACCTAACTAAATTGCTGGATTAAGTTTGATAAATATTGGTATTGCTTTTTATAAAAGATTAGATAGGTCACTAAGTAAGTAGTCTATATCGCCCAAGGAGACCACAGCTCAAGGGCTGCAAATACATTGTCACTTTTTAAGTTCGGTTTTCTTCTCCAGGGGATTGGACTTTTTTGACTTCACCGGTTGGTACAAAACATTTCTTAACCCTAGTTTTGTATGAGGCCGAGGACTTCAGCCAATCTAACCCTATTAGGGCATAAGCATGAATGTTAAATGAAAAGTTAGATGAAGATACAAACAGCTCCTTTGAAAAGGATATAGGTTAATTTGTGCGCGTGGCTAGACCAGCATGTATGTTGATTATCACGATCAATAGTAGCCTTTCTAACAAATTAAATGATTTTCATTGTAAATTTCCTCCAAATCGGTTTAACGATTTAGCTGTAAAAGTGTAACAGATTGTTGAGCTCAAAGTCGCGGCTCAGTCTCGAGTAAAAGCTAGTTTCTTATAAACAAGAGAATCAAATTGTCATGATTTCGAAAAATAACTAAATATGACGTTGGTCGTAATACATTTCTAAAATGTAAAGATTTAACTAATTTGGCTGAATTCACACAATTGTTTTTTTAATGGGATCATTTAAAACGAACATTAAGTGACGTCACGTCTTGGGAAATATTAAGAAATGAATACATATAACAATATGCGATTAAATCAATTTCCTAACACATGCAATTTTGGAACATTTATCAAAATCACTCTTCGGAACCAACTTTGGCTTGTAGCAAATATTATTATTAGGGTTTTAGTTGAGACATGACCAAATGAATGTCGTAGAAAACATTGAATCTCCAACCTAGCCCCTATTAAGCCCAAGATTGTTTGGGGTATTTTACTAATTCAAGCTTATTCAATTTCTTTTCTAGGGACTCGGACCTCAGCAATCCTAAGGGTAAACTGAATTCAAAGATTGAACTAGTTGCTAGTATATTTGAGGACATTGACTTTCCAATAACGATTAAAAATAATAATAATTCTTTATACTTACAAGAAATGGTAAACAAATCACCAAATAGCCATGAATCCCAAAGTAGCGTTAGCTGTGTGTTGGGAGTCAGTTCCTAACTTAACTAAGTTTGTATAGTCATATAATATATGTTTGTGTTTGAGTGTGACCATAACATGTGCTCATATGGATGTGTATGATATGCTGTATGCTATATTTTAATCATTGTTACAGTTGTTTTTAAACCAAAAACTTCGGATACGTAAGAAAATTATAGTACACTGTCTACTATATATTAGAAGCACTCAGAATCTTCTCACTCAGAATACTTCGAGAACGTTCGAGAAACAATACCGCTACCGATGTTTTCGAACTGTTTGCTACACGTTAACGATTAGTCGATTTAAATAAAATTTCACGAGGATATTCTTTGATGAAATATGACTAGAATAGCCTACTATTAAAGAGAATAACCCACGAAGCTAGTATAGTATATTACATGAAAAGAGATAAAACACACACATCCTTCTCATCCTACATAAATCTCTGCAGAGCTAATACTACCAAAATGTCTATCACTTTGATAGACGAGAGACATGAACAGCATAATATAGGCATTTTACCTCTGTTGCCTTCTCAGTAATCAAGCCCGAGTATATGTTTATTTTTAGTTCAAAATCCAATCTATAATTGGTTTTGAACTAAATTGAGAAAGCTTTTATCAATTCTCTTCAGTCTCGATCTATCATCAAATAAGCTAGTGAGATAGCATTTAAATCAAACTGTACAGCGGCCATCTTGTAATTGCATAATCGGTGTCATAGTTAAACAGATGCGTACGCGCAGCGAATCATCACGTTGATAGATCGAAAGGTCGAGTTTGATTTTTATACCGGAAATGACATATTATGTAATAACTTACAATGGGTTAGCTTATTATGACTTTTTTAACGACTTCACAAGGAGGTTCGCAGTGTAAATGTTTTTTTTGGTTTGTTACCTCAGAACAAAAGATTAAAAGACACTAACCTTTGCCTGCGGCTCCGCCAGCGTAAATATCGGTTGTCGCGATGATTCTTCAATCTGACTTTTATAAATTAAATTATATATGCAATAAATATTTAGTGGGGCATGCCGCAACAGACATATAACAAACAGACAAAAATCCTAGAATCAATGTTTTGGGTTCCATTGTACATTCAAATTTAAAATCATTCATTCAATTAAGACACCAAGGTACATTTATGAGCGTTAAATTGAAGCTACAATTAAAAATCATAGATCGACACAAACAAACACCACAAGAATACTGGCAAAAAAACTCAAGGTCACTCTTTTTAAAAGTGAGAAGTGCGTTCATAAAGCAAACCTTTTCTTATGTATCTTTCTTGTACCAGTTACGATCTTATTAAAAGTATTGATATATTATATATATATATTTATGACATAAGGGGCAAACGAGCTTACGTATCACCTGGTGGTAAGCGTTCAGAAGAAGCGTCAATAGTGCGATGCCGGCCTTTGGGGGATAGGGAGGGGGATAGAATATGGGTTGGGTATCCTCTGTATTCTCACTCACTCGATGAAACACAGCGCAAGCGCTGTTTCGTACCGGTTTTCTGCGAGGCCGTAGTACACTCCGGCCGAGCCGGCCCATTTTTTTACCCGTGGAACGGCCACTTACGGTATAATTTTTTTTGCGGTAAATTATTTAGGTAATATATTTTAAGTAGCTACCACAAATTTTACGCTTTGATCTCGTTTGCAAAAATGAGTTTGTTCTTACTTATTATATTAATACGTAAATCTTCTTCGTCCACAGTTGGTGTAGACAAAATGAAGCGTTCCAGGCATAGATGGATTGGAATAAGCATATTTTGTGAGTATTAAGTTTTTATTTGATGATAGAGTGACGATTTGCATTAGTAGACTGACGGGAGCTTGATGCGAGAAGATCAATATTGATCTAAGATTAGATTAATATTATTATAAGATGAATATTGTTCCATTCATGAGGTATTTACTTTTTTTAAATATGGGGCAAACGAACATACTTACCCATGAACTTTCGCAACATCAGAGGCGTCACAATTGCGTTGCCGGGCATTTAGGGGATGGGTAGGGGGATGGGTAGGGTTAGGATATAGGCCTCCGGTATCCGACCTGAGTGACGTCAGTGGTCTCATAGAAAACGTGTTAGGATATTATTCTCTTAATTTTCACCGAATAAATAAGCCAGATCTCCATTTTTTTGGCTTTGTGTATTTTATCCAAGACTCCACTGGCTGGTTAGGTCTGACTCGCAGAACCGACCAATAACCGTTACCAGTCTAGTAACCGAAGAATCAGTTACACCCCAGAAATGTTATTCCTAAAACACCGACGAGTCCAAGCATCAATGCATTTATGTCTCTTTAGTGGCTATTAAGTTACCATAAGGGATGGTAGTAATCTTTTTTGTTCTTAGAGAACGACTGCTTTGTTGGCACAGTGTTAGCGTATGCGACTGCTGTGATTGAGGCCTCGGGTTCGATTCCGGCCTGACCTAATGTTTGTAGGATCTATAAAAAATTGTTTCGTTTTTGGGTGTTTTCTAAGCATAATATGTATGTATTAACAAAAAAGTACCTCTATAAATATTCTACCAGTCAATCTGGCTGTCATATTAAATATTTATAAATATTTTTCGGACATCTAACACACAACTCCATCTAGTCCCAAACTAAGCAGAGCTTGTATTATGGGTACTAAACAACTGATATAAATACATATATACTTTTTTTTGTAAATACATACATATCATATATAGAAAACACCGAAACTCCGAAACAAACATTTGTAGATCTTACAAATATTTGATCCAACCCGGGAATCGAACCCGAGACCTCAAGAACAGCAGTTGCATATGCTACCGCTGCGCTACCGAGGCAGTCAATACTACTAATAATATATTACAAGCTTAGTTAAGTTTGAACCTAGAGTTTCTTTTTTATTTTGGTGTTTTCACCTAATTCACTTTAACAATACAGTACATCTGTGGCGTCTGTTTGTGTTAGACTACGATTTTTAAAATTTTCTTTAATTTAATAAAGAATAAATTATATTTAACCTGAAATTGATGCCATTATGTGTATGATCTTCAAAACATTTCGGGGCGGACCAAACGTTTGCATGATCTGCAAATATTTGTTTCGGAGTTTGAGTGTTTTCTGTGTATAATATGTTACACACATTTCTATATATAATATGTATGTGCTTACAAAGAGTATATACGTATGTATTTATATCAGTTGCCTATTACCCATAACACAAGCTCTGCTTAGCTTATTTGTTAAGATTTTTATGTATGTGTTTATATGTATGTTTTTATACGCATAACATACCGTCCACAAATATATTATATAACTTTTCAAGGTAAAATAATGCTTTTGGACTGTTTAGTAAAACCTACAAGTCCTATGAAATAGATTTACGTACGTACATAATTATTGTATTATTGCATTGTATGTTATAGTTATGTAAAAGGCAATCTCTGCACGTAGGAGTTTGTAACTTGTGTCAGTGTCTTGAGTTACTAAATGTTTTTTCAAAGAAGAGACGGGCTTATTGGTCGACTGGTTAGCCCTCTTGACTGCTAAACTAGAGGTTGTATTTTCAATACCGACCTGAATTAAAATAATTTTGTGAAAACAACGATCTTGTTAAGTACCTGGGTGTGATGCATACTCAATATGTTTGCATATTTAGTATATTTATGTATTTAAAAAGATATAACTATATGTTTTAGCAGTATTGTAAATACAGGCTTTGCCTAGTTTCCGATCATCATATCATTAGTGTTGTTAAATATACCTACTTTAGCAAGTATTGCTTGTTATAAGAGCAAAGGGATAAGGGACTCGCGAAGAGCGTTTTTTACGTAAATTGTCCGACTTGTCTGGACAAGTCGGATAATGGTTCCTATCTCTTTCTGGAAATAGGGTCATGTTTATCTGCTGCTTGAGGTCTCGGGTTCGATTCGATTCGATAATATTTGTACGATCTGCAAATATTTGTTTCGGAGTTAGGGTTTTTTCTATGTGTTATATGTACTTACAAAACAAGGTATTTATATATATTGATCAGTTGTCTAGTATCCATAACACAAGCGCTGCTTATCATCGGACTAGATATCGTTGTGTGTTAGATGTCCGCAAAAACGTCCGTATAATGACGTATTAAGAATAAGGGGTGTCACCACCCTTATCCTACAAATAGGTGTCTTAACAACCGACTGAGAAGTAAGCTACACAGGACAACAGCACTGCAAAGAAAACGAAACAAACCTCATATCAATCCTTCTAAACAGCGTGGTACAGGTACCAAAATCTCCTTTCTAAGGGGAGATACCTATGTCCAACAGTAGACTATTAAAGACGATTATGCTTTATATATTTCTTTGGCATGCTCTGTAGCTTAAACGCCTTGATAAATTTAGCTTTGGAATCATCTTAATACATTAAATGACTCCGAGTATCTGAACGACAAATTTCTGATTTGGAAACTTTAAGTACCTACACATTTTCAGGTATCCGTGTATTTTTGTTTTATTTTTATTAATTAGCTGGCAACCAAAATATAAAAATGAAAACAAAGTACTAGACGAATAAAACAGTTATTGTTATAATAATTGCACGCTCTGTTGAATTTTTAAAAATTGTAATTTTTCATTACTTATTTTATTCTAGATCTATTCCAAGGTCTGAGCTGTCATGATTTCGGTGCATAATAACTAAATTTAAATAGTTCGCCTTCCTCGAAGTCAGCCTTGACATCGTATTAAAATTCACAGTTCAAACTAAAACAAAAAACTTATTTAATGACCTGACTGATTTGTTATAAAATAAATGGACAAATTATACATTTGAAACTTAGACATACAAAATCTCTAGCTCTGTCAGACTGTTTCATTAATGTGGAGCCTGATTTAGACTCCGGGCTGGGACGGACACTTGATATCTTAGCAACTGACGCTCATGGACTCCTTAATATCCACATATGTGTTGCCGCCCTCTGAGTATGACCCCAAAATATGAAGAAGAAGTGGTTTCATCAACAACCCATAGTGTTCCACTGCAGGGCTCAGGTCTCCTCTCAGGAGAGGATTAAGGCTATAAGTCGTCGTAATATTTGATTATCTTTGTTGTGAAGCCGTGGTATCACTCCGGTTGGGTCTCATAGCCTATCAACAGTACAACAAAGAAAAGACAATTTATTTAATAGTTATTTTTTTCTTTAATTTCAAGTTAGGATCTGATATCTTCTTCACCGACATGGCTTAAATAAGGTTGCCTCTATGTTCTAGTTCCATGTCCATGGTCCAAATTCTATTAACCAAAAATAAATAATGGTTCTTTATTTTTTTGTATTTTGTTTAAAAAAATACATTTACCGCAATAGCAATATGTTTCTTGTCTCAGGGGACTCCACAATAATACATAAAATGGACACAAAACACCCAAACTAGAAGAACAATTTGTTGAAAACACAAAGTGTCGTCACAAGGGGATCGGACTCAAAGCACTCAGCGCAGTAACAAGCTGCAAACTAACTGATCAAACCAGAACAACATCCATGCAACCGATAATATATGATTTCAGTGACCATGAACATAATTTGTCAAAATACCAGTTTTTTTCTTCTACGATATAATATTAATGGAAAATTTGGTACTAACTGGTTTTTATATATTCATAACGAACATTTATTTGTCTATATGTTTCTGATTGGGATATTTCGTCAATGAATTTCTGCAGAAAAGTCAAGGCTAGTATGTAGCAAGATTGAATGTTAAAATGTCATAATTTGCATGATAAATACGTATCGTTTTAATGATGAATCTGTGCCAAAAGATGTTGTGAGTAAGGTGTTACCTAAACGCTAGAATACAAATGTTTCGGTACTTTCATCGTTTTTAAATAAAATATTAAACAAGGATTTATTTATAACTGACCCGTTCAACTTCTTCTCGCTATATTTTTCTATCAATAGTGTACACAGTTGCAGACAAACAAAAAAACTTATACGGTAATCTATAATTTCTTCTATACAAACCTCGTCCTAAAAATAACGAACGCATCGAAAAAGAAATTATCTAATTTGGTGCAGTCGATCGGAAGCTATGCGTGTACATACATTTCGGCTATTCATTTTTATTTATATACATAGATAGATTACCATTTTTCAATTATATTGTGGTCGCCCAGCGGTCGTATTCCGTTTTTTTTAATATTTTTTAGGTTTCTGCGCCTCTTCCCGGTATAAACTTTAACTGGGACAAATTTCGTACTACTCCGTTCGCATTATTTTCGTGAAAAGACCAAGTTTTTGCTTGACGTATTAATTTATAGATAGATACTTGTTTCATAATACATAACTTATTAACACATGAGCTTCCCGTAACCGTCAACGGCTATATTAAGACTTTTTTTAGAAATTAGATTTTGAACTAATACGCCATGCTAACCAGATTGGTCTAGGATTTATTTCAAACTTTTCTTCTCTTTGAAGTATTGTTAGTCAGCTCCCTTAGTCGGCTTTCGAGCCACCTACGAGATGTGTTTTAGACCTCCTCTAATGTGTTCGTACTTCTCATATTTATTCTTAATATTCACTTTTCATCTACCTACATTCAACTTTATTTATTAGCAAAAATGATTCTATTTATTCTAGAACTTGAAACCGAAACCTTTAGAAATAACTATGTGTAATAAATATTGTTCTAAATTATTCATTTATTCAATTGTTTGGCAAATGTTCTAGTATTGCATTTATTTAAACATAAAAATGTGTATTTTATAATTATTTCAATTTAAACTCAACGTTACATATACATAGGTACATAATCAAACTATCGCTGTTCCACTGCTGGACATAGGCCTTAAACATTCACATATTACTAAATCTGCAGAGATGATTTAGAGTTTTTAACGGTCACTTTATGAGTATTGTTGGTTAGAAACCCACATTAGACAACACTTTGCGTGATCCACTAATTGTAGTTCTGAGTGTAAGCGTTCTTTGTGACAGTTTCATGTATGTTGTTAAAACGACAGGAATATTCTCAGAGCGAGAATTGCTTATTTTTAAACTAGGTTTATGAAAAGGGAAGATAGATCAGTATGGAAGGCCATTGTATTGGGGTTTTAACTAGAAGTACAGGTTATCTAGTGCTTCAAATTAATGTACCTACAAAAATACTATTTGCTTGTTAGTCAAGGCATCGAATTTCATTTCATACTAGCTGAACTCCGCGGTGTTACCCGCAGTACAATAACAAGCGCGGTTAAATCCTATGTCCATGTCCTGCTTCTAAGCTAGCTCCTCACCAATTTTCAGCCAAATCGGTTAAGTCTTTCTTGAGTTATAAACAGTGTAACTAACACGACTTTCCTTTATATACATAGATAGATATATAGTTATAAATGAGCTTTTATTATAAGCATTTGAATTCCATTCAAATATCTTCCAAATCGATACATATTGCATGAAATTTTACATATCAATTTAAAATACTTGCAACACGCAGATTGAGACTGATTTTTGTATGAATTTTCCTCTCGATATTTCTCAGAAGTAAGTTTTTGTGTCTCATCGTCAATCATATAAACCACACAACTACTGAGGTTGGCAGTAAAAAAAATATTTGTAAAACTAAATAAATATTAACAAATATTGGTCAAATACGCTCTTGCGTATGTGTATTTTGAGCACATCTGATATTAATAATATAATATTCATCTTTAAGCGAGCAATTCTTGTATAAATATTCGAATCTCGAAAGCGGCTCAAACGATTTTCATGAAACTTGGCATGCTAGGGGTTACCGAGGATAAATTGATCTAGCTGGGATTCATTTTCAGAAAATTTATCAAAACAGAAATACAAGGCAAAGCTCAGTCATCCAGGTACTAGCTGAAGCTGAAGTAGTTCACCAAATACTTAATTTATCACATTTTCGAAACACCCAACGGTAAATTAGTTGAGAATTCTTTTGGCGTTAAGTCCGCCATTTCACTGTTGAGTTTAGACTAATGGTTTTTAGATTCTGTTTCTTGTCTTCTTGTTGTTATTCATCTAGTCTGGACCGTCAGTTCGTAAAGCATTTTATAAACATATACACCCCTCAGTCTAATTTTTGGAGTCCTCAAGGTGTATCCACGAGTCTTTTCAGGAATTATTTCTCGCATATACGCTTTCTTCATAGATACAGTTGTTGAAAAACTGAGGTTGACTTTTACGAATTAATCTGAGAAAAGTATGTCAAAAGGGAACCACTGTTCAGGATTTAAAGTGTATCCAGCGAGGAATTTGTGTGTATGAGAAATAATTCCTCTAAGACTTGTAGATACACTTTCGTCATAGACAGTAATAAACTTGTGTCACTCAATTTGCATAGTACACCTGCTCATTAGCTCACTAAGCAATAACCCAAAAATATAATTTTCACTACAACCATTTATTTTTTCAGGTATAACAATAATCCTATTGTCTCTCGAAATCCCCACCACATCCGCGGTAAAGGCCACATCGCTAATCTTCGCGAGAACTACAACTACCACAACCCAAGCTCCAGTTGAGGAACCAAGCGCCCCCGAAGAAGAAGATGGGCAAGGAGAGGTATAAAAACATATTTAAATACATTCAACCTAGGCTCTTTTATGGATAAGCAGAAATGTATTCAGCACCTTTGTTTTACTGAAACTGGATGGGTACTACCCTCCCACAGAAGATCAACCTAGCATTTGTGCTGTTGTGCTTTGTTGGTGAGTGCGAGACCGAAACCCCGATGATGTAGAAGCATATCAATAGACCGGCATAGTGTAGGTCATTGATGCATTGGCTGCCTTTGCAATGGGTATGGACCCTCGAACTCCGCTCCTGCTTTCCAGCAGGCAGAGTAGAATCATTTTGGCAGGCTCATACATAAAATAACTTGGTAATTAAGACATGCGTATTATAGTCATTTCGGCAATTTTAGCAACAAAGAATTTTCTCGACTAAGTAAATATTACCAACAAATTTTAAACAGTTGATGCTAAAGCCTGAGCCCTCCAAAATAAGTTTAATAGTTACTTAAAGAACCAGGGTTCAAAACCTTGTTAGATTTTTTAAACTTTAAGTGAACAAGTTGACCCGAAACGCAACGGATTGCGTAATATGTAAGGGTTTTTTCTATGACTTCCTACTTTAAAGGTCACTCTTTCTCGTACATTCATGTAAATATTATCCAATATAATTTACTAAATGTAAAAGACAAAGACACGTACGTCAAGCGCTTGCGCAGTAAAAGTCGACTACCTTGGAAGCACCTTCACGGCACCTAATATTATTCGTATCCGCCTTAACAGATATAATTGCTGAACATTATGGCAATATGTCATGTGATATCTATTTATTCATTTAACTAAAATGCAGGAAGACTATAAAGAATGTAGGAATTGATTAATTGAAAGAAAATACATATGTGTGTCTTGGTGTCCATATAGTGGTAGTGTTACAAAAACTATTCATCCTGTGGCTATGGTAAGAGACTATTTAGGGAGCAAAGTACCAGGACAGCAGCACTTCAAAGAGAAGGAAAACTTGTATTTGCCAATATTTAATAAATACTTTATAGTCTTATAGACAAATTTATATAACTTTTAATTTTTACTTTAATTCACAGACGGAAGTAACAGCCGAAGGGGGAGAAGCGACACCTCAAAATGACACCAGAAAATTCACTGGTGTTCCTCAACATGACTACATCTATGACCCCAATCTTCCCAGGGAACTAAACGGGTACAATTTATCAGAATACCCATTCTACGAGACAGTCCCGAAGCCAGAAACTATCGACTTCAAGTGTGATGGACTACACGATGGGTTCTACGCTTCTGTGGAGCATAAGTGTCAGGTAAAGTCATCTAAATTTACTGAAATAAAATTAAATAAGCAAATTTGGTAGGTGGTGATGGATACAGAATATAGACAGAGTGTCACTCCTATTTATCCCATGGGTATCGTAAGAGTCGACTATGCGAGAAAACTACCAGGATAACAGCATTACAAGGAGAAAGAAGACTTGACGTAAATTTCAAACCCATCTGGTCAACGTGGTATAGTAATCATTCATCATCAAAAATGGTAAAGGTCAAAATTTCCTTTCTAAGGTTCTCCTAAGCCTGTTATATGTTGGTTATAGGCGGAGGCCTATGACCAACAGGCTCCTAATAATAAATAAGTAGGTAAATGTCCATATGGTAATAGAAATTTTTTATGACGAACTATACCTAGATGCACACAGCGCCATCTAGTACTAAAAGGTTGAATTACGTAGAACCGATTGACTCTCAGCCGCTGTTATGTAATTGGTAATTGTAAAATTCGTGTGTCCTTCATCGTGACATAATACTTAGGCTAACAAGCTAATGTTCTTAAAGATTTATTAATAGAAAACAGTTTTAGTATTAGGTATTTTAATAACAGTCTCGCATTAGAAGTTATATCTGTCGTTTCTCTGAATGCCCTTGTCAACAACAATGGTCGAGTCAGGTCTTGACTCAAGGGGGAAATTAATGTAAAGTCTAGACACACGATTAGGCCGAGGCCAACCGAGGACCAGTCTAAACCGAGATCGGAGGATTATTATCTCCTATGTCAATCCCTAGATTCAGCTTTATTCAAGAGATCAAATAACGAACAAAGCTACATGGACTATTTTTTCTCAAGTATCTAATGTTTTGACTGCCTCGGTGGCGCAGCGAATGCGATTGCTGGGTTTAAGTCTCGGGTCAGACCAAATGTTTACATATTTGTTTGTTTTGGAGTTAGGATATTTTCTATGTACAATATGTATATATTTACAAAACAAAGAATGTAAATATGTATTTATATCAGTTTGCTTAGACTTGACTAGATGGTATTGAGTTAGATGTCCAAAAATATTTATTGTGATTACTTAATGGGTGACCTTTCTAGCAACATAGTCTTATCTTGTCTGTTTAACTGTTTCGTTGTGATTTAGTACCAACCATTCATACAAATTCACTAATATCGATTATACGTCTAGTAGACGTATATGCGGTTGAACTGTAATGTTTTAATCTGCATACAAATATTATGCTTACCTTCATTACAGGTATACCACCACTGCCTTTTCGGTACCCGGTACGACTTCCTCTGCGCCAACTACACAGCTTTTGATCAGAAGACTTTCATCTGCCACTTCGTATCTGAAGTGGATTGCAAAAACTCACCCAACTATTTTAACAGGTAAAGTATTTAGACTATAAATGTAATCAAATGTAATCTAGTGTAATCTAATCTATTCTAATCTTGTCTAAACTAATCTTATATAACAACTGTGATTGCTGACCCTGACTGATAAGCCTGAGTATAACTCCAACCCAAGAGAGAAGTAATATGTACTTAGAAATGTGTGAGTTTATGAAAAGACTGTATACCATAGCGCCGGCTCTGCTTAGTCGAGGATCAGGTGGTCGTATGTGAGTTGTGTATAGTTATTTAAATTCATTAATCATCAAGACTATTTTAGCCACAAATACTTGTCTTGGGTTAGAATTGTACTCAGGCTTAGCAATCAGGGACAGCAATCACTTTTATTAGATAAGATTAGTTTAGACTAGATTAGAATAGATTAGATTACACTAGATTACATTGGGCTAGAATTATAGTTGGACATGGGTCCAACAGTGAACTATTAACTTATTGATGATTCTGGCGTAGTTTAAAAAGGAACATCTTGGTGTACATCCATCATCATCATCAGCCTATCGCAGTCCATTGCTGAATATAGGCCTTTTCAATTGGATTTCATTCATTTTCACAAAATTTTGCGTTCATAAAATTACTGAGATATATCGCTTCTTGAAATATTTTGTAGTTAGAATGCTACATAACAAGGATGGTAAAAGTTAATGCCGTGACATTTCACGATCCTGAGAATCCCTTCTCGTCTCAAGGTTGGATCATCTTTAGTTAATGTTTTACAATGTTATATATCAAGTTATCCTAATTTAGTCTAAATGTCAGTTCGTTTAATTCTCAGGTTTTGTACACTAATTTTGCAAATCACTGAAGCTAGATTTTGCTGTAACGTTTGATACGTAGATCAGACGAGGGCGATCATCTCAACTGAAGTTTAGGTAGAGACCAGAATGAAATGTTGACATTTCCAATTGTAGAAGCCTAAGTTCAGCTGTGCACTGCCATAGGCTGATGATGATGATAATGATAAATACCTACTTGATTACTTGATCCACGCAACTTCTTTCGTGAAGTGAAGAGCGTCTACCAAAAATAATTGGCTTTTTCCGTTTTTGCAAAAAAAACTCCCAACTTTTGGTTGTGGTGTGATGTTATATATTATTCTCTGGCGAGATGAGTTGATCAGCTTTATAATATGGGCGAACATATCACTTTCTCATGGAACGATAGTCCCACGATCATATAATTACAACTCTAACTTCATTTTCAGGAATGAAGCTCTCTACAAAGCTACTACAGCAGCTCCACCACCACCCCCACCTACGACCACAACTACGACTACGACGACAACTCCTCGCCCGAACAGACCACCCCGGAGGCGACCAGCATACCGATACGACTATGATGATGATGATTATTACTACGCCAGAGATGATTACGACTACGAAGATAGGTGAGTTATAACCTACTGTTAAAAACCTCCTTTTTAAAGAAAAGTCTATATCACACAATAGACTATCTAAGGCTGCTAATATGTGTAATGGAAAATATAGTGTTTACACAATCGATTTGAATAAAATTTATAACGGCGATCCATTGATTCTCAAGGAAGGATATCTTAATATACTCTGGTAGAGCTGAGAGATAAAGCTAGAAACAGATAAAAAAGCTAGTAATCATTGTACAATAATTAAAGCTGACTGAATGTTAGCTGATGTTAATAGTAAAAAAAAATTGTTACGCTTATTTCTACCCTCAAATAATAATAGCCATCTTTTGGATACTTCTGTAATAAAGAATTTCAGATAGTGTAATACAGTACTACAAAGATGGACCATATTTGGATATTATATAACAAGAGCTACTGTCACCTCGTAAATTTAAGCCGAGGCAAGATACCATTCTCGTCTATAAGAGAGATTAGAATATTAGTTCTACTATAAACTTAACTATGAATTAGTGAGTCGATCTCTTTAATCTGCTGTCACTAAAATTGTTTTAGAAGAAGACCGCGACCTCGTCCTGGAGGTAGGCCGGGGAAGAAGAAGCGACCAGCAGATGATTATGAAGACGATCGGTAAATATTACTTCCTTTTTATTTTTAAATAATAACGATTTGGTCTTATTAGTCGTCAATGAGAAAAATAGACATACACAAATAAATAAACAATAATAGGACCGTCTTTGGTAAATTATTTATTACACCAGAAAATATAATTTGTTTTTGTCCCCCAAAACCGGGTTAGCGGTTTGATTATTTTATACATCATAAAATACAGAAGCCATCCATTACTGCTTAGTATTTGTTTTCTGCAAAATTAAAGTTTTAAAAATTCCTCACCAATTGCAGATTTAAGTATTCATCCCCTTTTTATAAGCTAATTTAAATTAAGTGCTCGTCATTTTATTAAACACTTGAATATATCAATTTTTTTTTAATTTGTAATAAAAAACTTTACAGTTACGAGCGACGCCAAAGACCTAGAGACGAGGAACTTGAAGATGAATACCAAGATCGTAGACCATCTGGTAGAAGACCAGGTAAAAGACCACAATACCCAGAAAGGAGACCTTATGAAGATGATGAAGTAGATAATAGACAAGGATACAGAAGAAGAGTTCGACCAAGAGATGACGAGGAAGATAGGTATGAAGAAGATAGACCTCGAGGTGGGCAGAGGGAACAGAAAGACCGACCGAAGAGGCCAAGAGACGACTACAGACCTCGTGATGAAATACGCCCTAGAGATGAAATTAGACCAAGAGATGTTATAAGACCTAGAGAAGAAATTCGTCCTAGGGATGAAATTCGACCTAGAGATGAAATAAGATCAAGAGACGAAATTCGTCCTAGAGACGAAATTCGCCCTAGAGATGAAATTCGTCAACGTGATGAAATCAGGCCCCGAGATGAAATAAAGCCAAGAGACGAAATTCGTCCAAGAGATGAAATCAGGCCTAGAGATGAAGGAAGACCTAAAGATCTTGGTAATGATGACGAACGCTCTCGAGATGATATCAGATCACGTGATGAGGTTAGATCTAGAGATGATGTTAACCGAGAAAGACCAAGACCATCTAGACCAAGAGAGGATAGATACTCAGAGGGTAGGAGATATAGAGATGACAAACCATCCAGAAATAGGGATGAAAGACCTTACAAAGAAAATACGTATGTTGAGGAAAAAGAAGAAAAGTCAGAACCACCAACAGCACCTGAGCAACCATCTGGTCTTGTAAAACCTGCAGGTCACGGACTTTTCAGTAAACCTCGTATGCCTCCAAAAATTAAAAGGCCAGTCCCAATCAGTGAAAAGGGGAAATATGAATATGTGACTGTTACAACAACAAAAGCACCTCAAAAACTCTATGATGATGATGAGTATTACGATTATGAAGAAGATGAACCTAGTAAGCCTTCTTCATCTGGCAAAACCAGTTCTGTACAGCAAAGACCGATACCAGAACCGATTGAAAAGGAGAAGTTTAAACCTACAAGACCTCATTATACTAGTAAGAGAAAAACTAAAGTACCGATAGACTATGATGAGGAATTTTATGATGAACCAGCGCCAAAGTCCCAAAAGTACACTTTTAATGATAGGCAAAAAGTTGAAAAAAATAAAAAGCCTGTAGAATATGAATATTACGATTATGAAGAGTCTCGAAAACAGGTTGAACGAGGAGTAACAAGAGGAGAGGATGTCACAAGTCAAATGAAGGATCTCAAACCTAATGTCAAAGTTATTAAGCGTCCTTTTTTACCGTCTAGGGGTGGAAGTCCATACCTCCCACGCGGCTTACAGCCGGTCGCTGGGAGGGATGTGTCAGCGCCTTTAAATACCACCCCTAAACCCACCACCACTCGAAAACCTACAACCACTAGCACTACTACTACCACTACTACTACTACTACTACTACAACTACTACACCAAAACCAAGACCCACTACTGCACTAACAACCACACAACAACCAACAACAATTGCTTATGAAAGGGCAACACCAGATCTAAATGATGAATACGAATATTACGATGAAGATGATATAGATTACTATAAAAATAAAGAAACTACAACAGTTGTTGTAACTACACCAAGAACAATAAAAACTACAACAGTAAAACCAACCACAAGAAAACCAACACCAACAAGGGCCACAACAACTGAAGCCCCCGCTGAACCCTTAACAACCATTGACGCAAAAGCCAAAAACCTAGCTTCAAAAGTTTATAGGGTATATAATAATCAATATGAGGCTATTAGAGAGAAATTGCAATCTACACTATCTCCAGGAGATTACATAAAGCCTTATCTAGCAACAGCAATACCCATAGCAACAGAAATACCATACAAAACAGAACGTAAATCAAAAATCAAACCAAAACCTGAAATATCGAAACCTTATACCGCAACAGGAAAACCTTTGATTCCGGAGAATATTTCTATTAAACAGAATTTAGCTGATAGTATAGAAAATGATTACGATGTACGTTTTAATGAAGCTTTAAGTCCTAATGTGCCTGTCAGCCGAGTCCCATCAGGATTTATTATACCATCAGATAGAGATTATTCGTTTTCTAGATTCAGAAGTAATTTGCAATCAGACCCGCAATTTGCGGCGTCAGATATATCGAGTTTTCAAGTACGAAAACGACCTCGGGTGTCAGGTGTGAGTATAAAAACGCCGTCATCTTACTTTTTACATCCGGAGAGGTTAGTTTATCAAGATGATAGCATTCAGAGGTACCCTAGACAGCTGTTTTACAGGCCCAGTGTAGACTTTTATTAAATTGGTTAAGTTATATGAAAACTTGTAGGGTTATTTGCCGATCATGACGATGGAATGAAATTATTGCCAAGTGTGATTGATTTAATGTATTGCGAAAGATGAAATGAAAATGTAAGTAATTGTAAGAAATTTCTTCTGAACTGCTTAAAACTAGTAAGATGAGTAATTCAGAATGGTTAATGAAAATTATTATCATGATAGCTAGTAAAGCATTTACACAAATTATGACAATTTTGTTCAAAATATCATTGGTTTTTTTCTAGAAAGCTAGCAAAATTTCAGGAATATTCGTAATTTTCCAACTTTTTGAGTCAGAAAATATCAATTTGAAAATTTTACGAAAAATCTGAAATCCCACGTCTAAAAGAATGTTTCGAAAATATTTTTTGGTCACTTGTTAAATTTAATAGATTCTTATAACAAACTACGATTAGACTGCTATTATCATGTTTAATAACTGAAGTGAAAAGAAAAGTGTTTTAAGATTGATCTGTGCCCTAAATAAATGAACCAATTATGATGTGTGTGTAATTCCAATCGAACGTTTGAAAGAGACTGTTCTTAGAATTTTATTCTAATCATTCTATTTCTAAGAAATTTATGAAGATCGGCTCATTGCGGGCTTGAGAAAGAGATCTCACTAACTTAAGTAACTCCATTTGATTTGATATTTACTTTAGTGGTATTTCCAAGATTTAAAGTCATCCTAACTTTGAACAGATGCTGCAAGTAAGCCGTGGGTTGGTAACACCGAAGTATTTAGAGACTTGAAAATTTAAATTACATTATACATAAATGAAAATCACTGTAAAGTTCGCAGGAGCTTCTAAGAAAAAAGGGCTTAATGATTTTCATATAATTTTGAAGAATGCATCGAGCGATCGGATTTTGTTTGTAAAAAGGCAAAATAATAATATCTTACAAGTTTTCGTATCAAAAAAGTACATGTAAATGTAAGTCACTTTTAAATTATAAATGTAAAAATTGTTAATAAATAAATTTTTCGACAACCATCATTTTTGAGGAACCACTGCCAAGTGTAATTTAATATTAAAACGCTATGTATTAAATTTAAAATATACTCTTAGTTACCTGTATTTTAAGGAAAAAAGTATCTTGCAATTTATAATCGAGAAAAACATCACAAAAAAATTATAAAAAGAGATTTTAAAAAAATGAGATATTCTTTGGGGTGTGTGCAATCTGCAATATTGCAAACAGTTTTGGGACATTTCTGTTGCTACTGTCCTCCTCAACGAGAATAATCTTACTCTGGGTACTGTAATTATTTTCATCTGGCAGAAAGAAAAAGATAATTTGATAGGAGAACGAATAGAGTAAGGAAACTAAGGCAAGGAATATTGTAAATCTCTGCTAAAGAATAGGACTATACGTAGACGTCTAGTGATAACATAATATAATTGTGAATAGCGAGTCAAAGTTTAAGATTCAGACAGACTCAGATCAGAATTTTATAAGTAATGGTTCGTAAAGTTCAGGTTTATAACGTACGGTCTTTTCCCTGCTATTCCACCCGCGTCTCTGTGGAATATCCAGGTAGATGATAACTGATACCCTTCCTTGAGAATGTCCATCTCAAATTTCATCCACATCCAAAGCGTAACAGACACAAGCAGACTCAGTTTTAAATGTATAATATTAGCATGAATGTATTCAAGCACCCTTGCAAAACCACTTCAGAAAAATATCGGCGAAATTATCAAATTAGACTATGTGACTTTTTTCTCGTTTGCATGAAGCATAGAAAATATTTGTACATTTTTATAAATACGAACAATATTTTTTATTGTACACATTAGTTGTAAGAAAACTTTCCTAATAAAATTGTGTAAAATTATTTCCTTTTTTTATTTTACTAAGTCACTTTTTTTCGTTTTTTTTATGGAATAGGGGGGAAACGAGCAGACGTATCTCCTGATGGTAAGCGATTACCGCCGCCCATGGACACCCATAACACCAGAGGCGTCACAACTGCGTTGCCGCCCTTGGGGGATGGGGTGGGGGATGAGGGAAAGGGTTGTATTATGGGCCTCCGTTATCCTCACTCGGTGAAACACAGCGCAGGCGCTGTTATAGGTTATCTGTGAGGCCGTAGTATCACTCCGGTCGAGCCGGCCCATGTATGCTGAAGCGTGACTCTCCCACACTTAATCACTCATATATTTTTCATTCATTACCATTTCACCTAACAATACTCTTCTTATTAGATGATAAAGGAAACGAAAGCAGATAGATATATAAATATCTTACACGTAAGCTTGTTTTAATATTTGTTTTCAAGTTTACTAGGAGAACATAGATGGTAAAAAACTAATAATTTAATAAAACTGCATAATGAAATCTAAAATCGTAATATATTAGACATTGGAATTTTGTATTTTAACTAAAAAATTATATTTACACTGGACCTAATCAAAGTTCCACAACTCATCGGCAAAAAATTAGATGTATTTATGAAAATAAAAATCTAAATATTAAATATAAATATAATAAAATATACACAAATATTATTATCATAAATTTATTTTACTTAAATGTTGGCATACATTGTTCTAAAATAAACAATAAGTCATCCATGTAAGTGAAATTCCAATTTTAAAATTATTAATTTACTTTTTGGTTATAATTAAATCACAGTACATGTTTCTACATATATATTGTAAAATATCATTCGGGAAGTTTAAAAGTAATTATTTTATTCAGCTGTAATAATAAATCTTACAAATTTTTCCGAAATACTCATCTGCTGAAACTCTTCTGTACGATCCTTATACTCTTAATTGTCGGCTCTTCTAGAATGTATGTGAGTGTGTGTATATGTGTTTATGTGTTTGGGGGTGTGTGTACGTATATATTGTGTTCTATCATTAAACTCACTTGTACTTATCTCATTATTTTAATTAACTATAGAACTCTTTTCGAATAAACTTTGATAACGCTTTAAGTCGAAATCGGTCTGTTTTAAAGTTCGTACTTGAATCTATTTACTTAACGATTAACTTATTATGCCATTCTCCCCAGAGCTGCCGTTTTATTCATCAAATTTCCCTTCAGGCATCCACCGTTTTGGATTTTAACTGTCTAAACTTTATCTCTTAAAGAAATGTCACAAGAAAGTATTGTCATTCGACGTTTTCGATCTAAATTTCAAATTCCAAGAATCTGGCGACATAGATTTCGCTTCAGTTTTATTTTCGATATTTTGATTATCAGTCTTCTGTTCTGGGGTATTTGATGCCCCTTCCTTGTGGAACAGCCTGTTGATGGGGAACTGGATGAAGTAAAAAATGAAGGTCGAAGCCCATATCATGATTTGGTATAGGCAAATTTGCCACCAGGTCATGATACCGAAGACACCGTACAACCAACGATTTGTGAAGAAGTATAAGCTATAGTATCTGAAATAAGAGAAATTAAGTTAATTAAACTAGACTATCTTAGAAAATTTTGTCCCTGTTTCAGGTTGTAAGGATTCAAACCGAATACACGTAACAGTATAAAATAAAATGCCAATAAAAAGCGAATCTAGTGTAGATAATAAACAAATTTAAAGAGAGCCTTCTCTGCTAGAAAGCAATGAATGAAAGTAGTATAAGTAAAACTGTAATTAGTAATTTTGTGACTATTATCAGAAAGAAATTCACATACCAATTCATATACCATTTAATGGGATCAATAAAATATATCGTTGGAATACCTGATATAATTTATTAATAAAATTAAAAGGCAGTAAATGAAATTAAAATTATATTTCATTTACAGAATGTGGAGCCTGAGGTTATTAAGGATATATATGTTACCGTCAGATTGACAAAACCGTTAGATTGTAATCTAGCTGGCGAGATTGTAAACTGTTGAACCTGTAACACACTGCTTACAATATCACGTATTAATTTTAATTAGATTACTATTTACGATTACATTGAACTGCCTCATTGATCTAACGGTTGACGTATTCGGCTGTCAATCAAGAGGAGTCGGGTTCGAATCCCGAGTCGGGCCAAAAGTGTTATTGTGTTTTCTGATTATAGAAATACTTAATAACAGCTCGGAGTTTAGAAGTTGGGGACTAAAACCTCGTGCCTAGGAGAGAACGCAAAGCGGTCGGTCCTGTGCCTTATTATTATTATTTATTTCTCCACGGCCATGTCGGTTAACCGTCCCATCGGATTATGAGAGAGATGGAACAGAGAGGTCACCTGTGTTTGCGCTCACCCTAGTGCACTATAATATCTCCTGCACAGGCTGGTCTCCGTTGAGATTGGCGGCCGTGTCCGTAATCGGCTAGGAGTCAATCTACAGTTGCAGCAATCTTACGGTGACATATATATATTTCGAGATTATTCTTAGTCAAAGTATGATCGATATGTATACACGTTTAAGAGCAACCTAGTTACCATAACACAGACACTGTCACTATACTTATTATCACAAATCATAATTACCATAAATAAACAACTGATACTTACACTATGGCATAACCAACTCCAATAAGTCCATTCAGCCATAGTTCAATCTTCAGATTTGCAGGATATCTTCTAGCTTGCAGCAAAGTCTCCAGACCAATGACTATGAGGATGTTAGTATGGACGCAATGGTTGAACCACCAGGGCACAATCTGGTCATAAACTTGTGGGAAGACGAGCTCTCGGTCGATCCAGTAAAGAATCCAGAACATTGAGGATATGAACTGCGAAGAAAAAGAAGTCATAAGGTATTTAAGACTTTCATAGACAGCTAATAACATACTACACAATGTGGATGATTATACTTTGGAATTTCATAGTATTTTTAGATGTTTTCCCTGCTCTTGAAGCTCGAAGCCAACAGGAAGGATCAGCGAGGTATACTTGATTTGATCATTAGATTTCGAAAGTTACTCATCGACTAAGGGAAAATATGTTTTTTTTTGTGTTCTGTACCTCATAAGGAAAAAACGGAACTCTTTTAGAATCCTTTTGCTGGCTACGTCTGTCTATCTGTCAAGACCCTTTCTCTTAGGAACGCGTGGAACTATCAAGCTGAAATTATATTAAATACTCGGGATTCTGTCCCTTGAAGCTGTGAAAAAATCAAACTTCAAAGTCAACGTAATGATGTAAAATAACAGGTACAGCCGTTTATGCTGCAAGTTTTCGACTCTCGCAAGGGAATCAAAACCTACAGGGTACTTCCCATGAACTCAGAATTTTGAATTTGGTACGAAGCAACGTCTTATAGCACAGATAATGGAAACATTGCGAAAATGCAGGTTTGTACGGAAACCTCGGTGCGCGAGTCTGACTGACACTTGGCCGCTTATTTTAAATAAATGACTGCAGAAATTAAATAAAAACGTCTATAATTATAGCTAAATCATATCTAATTGCGCTACTAAACAACTATTCACTAAGACCTTGTATATTTTAATTTGCCTCTGTTCAGTTAGTTTAATATATGTTTAAATCATATAATTTAATCAAAGTTCAATCAGTTTGAGTGCACGGTTGGCCTAATAGTTACAGCGCTCCTACATGGGACAATACTCTATGTGATCCACAAATTGTTGTGCTGAGTCTGGGTGATCTTTGTGTCCGTTTCATGTATATTTTTAAAGTCCCCGTGACACAGGATGTATACTCATAATACGTGAGTAGTCTGTTAAAAAAAATTTGGCAGTCATAAGAAGTGTTGCTAAAAGGGAAAATTATAACTTAGAATGTTATCTGTAAAATTAATGTGTAAAATCAGAAATTTCGTGTTTAAATTAAAATGATCGACATCAAACATTAGCATGTCGGTGAAGCGAACCCATAAATTTTCCCCTACCAAAAAGTGTGCAATGGGGCCACAGATGTTTTCAGTTCTAAAATTCAAAGTACTCTTTATTAATTTTGACAACGAATTTAATTTGTTAATACTCACCAGAGTCAAAGGCACAACGATCCCCGAGAAGAGGAAATCTCTGTAGTACTTCAATAACTGGCCAAGGTACGATTCGTGATGGTCTGTCCACTCGAGAAAGTCGTATACCAAAGACATGGTCAGAAAACATGTCTGGAACAACTGTGGAAGATGAAAGGATAACAGTTAGGGATGAAATGTATTAAGCGACTCTTAATCAAGATAGGTTAAGTCCTTATATAATGGTTTTTAACCCCTAACGCAAAAAGAGGGGTTTTAAAAGTTTGACGTCGATATCTGTCTGTGTGTCTGCCTGTGGCATCGTATCTTTTAAACGAATGGACCGATATCGTTGCGGTTTTCAGTTCCAGTTTCTTGGTGGTGGTTGTCAGCTATGTTTGGTTAATATCGGTTACACAATGTAAGAGTATCAGCTTTTTTACTAAATAATGTAGAGCTTTTTTTGGCGTATAGTTACTCGATTAAGAGCTTGTGTAGGCGGGATTGTTAAATTTTTAATTTTCGTTTATTAAATAAGTTATTCTTAAGTTTTCGCTGCAAAAATATATGAAAATGAAAAAGAAGCCAAATATGTATATGTGCCAACTGTGGTGATGGTGGTGGCTCAAGATGTAAAGCCTGGAATGTAAGATAATTCCACCAAAATCCACTCCAACTGTCGACCTCAAGAGCCCTACTCTGGGGAAAACACCGATATTTTGTAGGTATATAAGTATTGTAAAACACATAATAACAGCAATATTAATATCTTTCTGGCTGTAAGATTATTTTTTCTTTTTTTGATAATTATTTCCAAGTATTATAATTTAATTTTAATATAACAATTAAAAAAAAATATTATAAAAATATTATTTCTTTCAAGGCATTAGTCTTAGGAACTATTGTCTTTATATTAAGAAAAAAAGTGTGTGTGTACTTATGTACACGCGTTAGAAGTTATACTTCTTTAGCGTAACAAGATAAATTAATTAAAAAAAGAAAAATTAGTAAGGCTATAACATCAGTCCATGTCCAATAGCTAAAGAACGTCAATAAGAAATATTGAAAAAGCAAAAAAAATCACCTGTGTGAGAGACAGATAATGTTGCACTAAGTTGTCTGTTTATGTATACGTTCGAATCCCGAGCTCTCAAACCTTATATATAGGTATATATGTATACAGTATATGTTTGTACATAAGTAAAATGTATATATAATGATAGTACATTTTCTTTACAAAGTGTATTGACCCGTGACAAATACCCATACTTATTAGTTTAAAATAAATAAATAATGAATTATTAAAAAAATAAAACCCGACTGGGTCAATATCATATATAAAACATGTAAGTTAAAATATAAATATATATATTCGTAATCACCGTTAAAAAATCTTTATTTAGATATCACATTCGATGTATTTTGAAAAAAAATTTTTGATTACTTTTTATCTCTAAAAAGTTATATCTAGTTTTTTTTAACTTTGATATACCCATTGTCACTCTCACGACTAAAACGACATTGATACCACTCACATAAAAATACGACAAGCCGTTTAGGCTCTAGGGCGTGCCAAAGAAATATACATACACTCGAAAAACATAACCCTCCTTCTTTCGAAGTCGGTTAACAAAGACATTCGTGTGGTGTCAGATTAAGTATGAAATGTATCCAACACCCTTATTCATCCTATGCAGTCGTAACCACCGTAAAAACCAAACACAATGGAAAAACAATGAAGGATGCAGGCAAACAAAAAGTACAGTCCGGTAGCGTCAAAAAGACTAGCCCGCATCCTGATTAGACTAAAAAGGGACGATCTCAGAAGGTCATAGGCATCCTGACAGGTCCCCTAAACAAGCACCTACTCACTATAGGCGCAACAGACAGTCCTCTGTGTAGGGGATGCATGGAGGCCGGAGAAACATCGCAACACGTTGTAGAAAGTAGAAGTGTGGCAGTTCAACGGACGGACACCTTCCAATCAACATCACTCCCGGAAGCATGCAGTGACCTGAAAAGGCTGCTTAGCTTCTAGGATGATCTAGGATGGTTGGGGTAGGAAGATAACAAACTTCCGAGAGGGGCGTTCGACGGTCGATGCCGTGATGCGCCTGAGGGCCGTGACCGAAGAGGCGGTGAGCTGTGGTGGCGTGGTGTTGGCGGTGTCGTTAGACATCGCCAACGCCTTTAATAGTCTGCCATTCAGCTGCATCAGGGAAGCACTCCAGTACCACGGGGTGCCAGAGTACCTGAGGCGGCTGGTGGCAGACTGTCTAGAGGAGCGTACCGTCATGTACGAGGACCGAGAGGGCGCCTTGAGACGGCGACCCATGTCGTGCGGCGTTCCGCAAGGGTCTGTCCTAGGACCACTCCTGTGGAACGTGGGGTACGACTGGGTCCTTCGCGAGCGTCTCCCCTCCGGGCTGGGCGTAATTTGTTACGCCGATGACACATTGGTCACAGCCCGGGGGGCGAACTTTCAGGAGGCGGCGTGCCTGGCCACCAGGGGAGTATCTCTGGTGGTTGGGCGCATCGAGGCGCTGGGCTTGCGGGTGGCCCTGGACAAGACGGAGGCCCTATTGTTTCATGGGCCACGTCGCGGGCCGCCCCCCGGCGCCTCCATAGTGGTCAACTCGGTCCTCGTACCGGTTCGGGCCCAGATGAAGTATCTGGGCCTGATCCTCGACGGTAGGTGGCTCTTCGACGAGCACTTCCGACAGCTTGCTCCCAAGCTGGTCGACACTGCCTCTGCCCTAGGGCGACTTTTGCCCAATCTGGGTGGGGCCAGTGTCGCAACGCGAAGCCTCTTCACGGGGGTTGTCCGGTCGATGGCGCTGTACG
>PKRV01002826.1:344119-364313 GCA_003709505.1 Hyphantria cunea
TACGCGAGTGGCGTGAAGCCGCCCGTCGAGCCACTATGGTTCGGTGGTCGTCGCGGCTGGAGGCTCCACGTGCTGGCTTCGCCACCGTGGAGGCGCTCCAGCCCGTCATCCTTGAGTGGGCAGGGCGGCAGCACGGGACCCTTTCCTTCCGACTGACGCAGGTGCTTTCCGGGCACGGTTGCTTCGGGAAATACCTGCACTCGGTCGCGCGGAGGGAATTGAGTCCCGCCTGCCACCACTGCGACAGCAGTGAGGACTCGGCCCAGCACACGCTGGCGGTGTGCCCCGCTTGGGAACCGCAGCGTCGGGCCTTCACTGGAGTCATCGGAGGAGATCTCTCGCCGTCGTACGCTCCATGGCCGGCGGCGAGAGCAGTTTTACCGCGGTCGCGACCTTCTGCGAGGAAGTCATCTCGCGGAAGGAGGCGGCGGAGAAGGCCCGGGAGGACGATCTCCACTCGGACCCGATCCGCCGCCGGCGAACCGGGCAGCGGAGGCGCGCCTATCAGCGCCTCATGTCACCCTGAGTGTGGCCGCGGATGGGCGGGACGGGTTTTCCCCGCCATCCGCTTCACAGGCCACCCGCGAGGGGGCGACGTTACGTGTGTGCCGTACGTCGCCTGAATTGAGAGTGTATAACATCTAGACGGTGCCCGCTTCAGTGCGGGCAGGCGCTGGGAGGGGTCCGGATGGCGTAAGAAAGCGGTTCCCGGATCTCTCCCGTCTCAGGCGCAGAGTGGCACACTGTGTGGTTTTAGTCGGTTCGATTCCGACACACCGCCCTGCCGCAAAACCCGGTGGGGTGAAGGCTCGAGGGGTTTTCCACACGTAAAAAAAAAGAAAGATAACAAGCTCAACAACGGCCCAATCAAGAGGCTAAGTGCGGAAATGCCCTGGTAAAACAAACACGAAACTGTGCAGGGCAACATCACAGCTAAGAAAAGGAAATTTAGGCACAAATGCTATACCAACCAGCAAGCATGATATAAAATAGTAGGGTAACCTCTCTGAAGAGAGAGGCTATTAAAGGCTATTCTGTTGGGTGGCAGATGTATGGATATATCAGTCCAATTTCTTCATATACTGTGTCATTGACCTGTGACATATATATTAATTAGTTTTAAATAAACAAACATTGCTGAACTCTTATCAGTGGCGTGACAAACCTGTGTCGTAACGTAACATGTCTTATAATTTATTTATACACACTGTTCATCACGCAAATTTAATGTGATTTTTATATCTGTCGGCCACAATGTTTTTATCTGTCTGAAAGGTAATATCTGTCTTAACTAAATGGTTACGGAAAAGCACATAGCAAAATTTTAGCAAGGATAGTTAACAGTTCATGGATAAGGAAGCGTTCTAAACACATAAGCTCTGGATAACACCTTAAGCTTCTAGTCCAATCAGTTCAGGGTAAAATATCCTTGAACTATCTACAGAACATCGATTTGGCATAGTACTTGGGTGGTGGAGGTTTGATGGCAGTAGTTCTATGTAAAAAATGAAAGTTCAGCAGTATCGCAGTACAAAAGAGTTGTTTGAAAGGTTGTTTGTTTTTTATGGGTTACTATAGCAAACGAGCAGATGTATCGCCTGATGGTAAGCGATTACCGCCGCCCATGAACATTCGCAACACTAGAGGCGTCATAAGTACGTTGCCGGTCTTTAAGGGATAGGGAAGAGGGTGGGGGAGGTGTTGGGGTATGGGCCTAAGGTATCCTCATTCACTCGGTGAAACACAGCGCAAGCGCTGTTTCACACTGGTTTTCTTTGAGGCCTTGGTGGCTCTCCCACGATGATATATTTTACTCATTTGTATTTATCTAATAAGCCACAATATGTTTTACTATAACGGTATATAACAATAATAACTAATTTTTTTGTCTTACCTATTTTTACACCGTCTGGTGTAAACTACTCTACACTTTCTATTCTTTATCATGTTTTTTTTCCATCTAATGGTTGCCTGTAAGAGATTGCCTCCGGGCGATAAGGTCGCCTATTGCACGTTTCTAGTATTAAGTTAACCTTATAATGAATTTGGTGTTCAATACAGTATTTATGTCAGCTAATGCTGGTAAATGTGAACCAAACACGGGCTTACTCCAAATGGGTAAATTGTGTAATGTACTTAAGGTTTGAGTGATGGATGTGAGAAATCGTCGCACTATAAAGCAGGAGTCGATTATCACTGATTTTTGAGCAATGTATGAATATTTATTTAAGACTTGTTCTGTGAGTGATGTATGCAATGACTTTGGAATGAGTCTGGTTGATGAGATTTTATACATTTGATTTTGACGGAGTGTTGGTACCATATGTGTCGTATTTCATCTGAAAGTGGTATATATTTCTGTATATTCTCGGTGTTTTTTCTTCTTAATCTATTATTATTATTAGATGGTTCTCCTTCTCTCTCCCTCAACCACTACCTTTTTTTAAAGACAACTCCCGCATTGGGAATATACATTCCTGTGTCACGGGGATCTTTACAAACATACATGAAACGGACACAAAGTACACCCAGACTTGACTTGACTTGACCCAGACCGATGTAGAATCTTTGAACCACCGTTTTAATTAGTATCACCTATATTTTCATTCTTCACTTGCCAATTTTATCTCAAATGAAATGCAATCAATACAAATAAATTAAACTGGTGTGTCTGTTCATAATACTAAAATAGCTGCCTTTCACTAAATATATATGTATGTATACACGGTACAAGTACCAAATTTAATTTTTTACAATTGTTGTTGTCTATCTGATTACCTGTCCGTCTGTCTGTTTGTTTAGGCTAATTTCTGGAACGGCTGGATTGTTTTCGACGGGACTTTCACTCGCAGATATCTGATGATATTGTGGAGGAACGGGCCACATGTTCCTCCAACACAAAAGGAGGATCCTCCGACCAGGCGAGGTGATCATGCCTGGCGGGCCACTGCCCTACGTTTGATGTTGGGAAGCTGTATATATGTTAATCGGCGCGAGAACTTCTATTGCGCGATGTAGGAAGGGTAGTTTCTTAGTTTTCTTCGTTGCTCCGTAGTTCGTCGTTTCTTCGGTAGATGGAGCTGTTATATATTTTATGTTGTTGCGCTGTATGTGGAAGTCGCCACAATATAAAGGGGTAGTTCAATTTAATTTATTTGTAGGTATAGATAAATTACACCCAGAGACCGAACAAATGATCGTACTTATCACAAAATATCTACGCTAGGTAGGGCGCGAACGATGTCTGGCATAGCAGCCAGGGTCAATAATCATTCCACCTACAAGTCAGTTCATCATCATCATCACCAGCCTATCGCAGTCCACTGTTGGACATAGGCCTCTCCAATTTCACGCCACTTAGTTCGATCTATGGCTTCTCGCATCCAGCTCCGTTGCGTGAAACAAATTCATTAAACACATTTTTAATAAAACTTATATAAATAGAAATGTGACGTATCCCTGGCAAAATGACTCTAATCTGCCTGACGGAAACCATATAAGCAGATCCAAGAGTGGTGGTCACCATGCTCATTGCGATCGCAGAAAATGCAACAGTGATGGTGACACACGCCATAGCGGCCTAGTGATGCTTCTGCATCATCGTGCCTCCGGTCTCGCACTCACCACGAAAAACGACAGCACGTTCTAGTTTATATGTTAAAAGATGTGTCAGGACTGTAGTGTAAGAAGTGGCGATCAATTGTGTCTACCTACCTCTCTAGGAAGTAGGCGCGACATGATGTATGTATATGTAAGAAAGTGTAGTATAAGTGACCTTACTGCTTAGCTAGAGACCTTGGGTTGGGTCCTCGGGACAAGTATTCTATATAGGGCGTGATCATTTATTCTGTGTCAGGATTTAATTTATGACCATATGTTATTATATGTATTTAGAAATATATAAATATGTTTATTAGCAGTCCGGTTACTATAGTACAGACTCTGCCTAGTTGGGGATCAGACATCCGTGAAGAGATGTGAAGTCTGAAGAAGATGCCATGAGTGAAGCTAGGTTGTTGATTCAAACCCCCTGAAATGTTCCTAAACTATTAATACGATACTTTACTCTACACCTCTCATTTGGGAAAGTTTTACCAGTTTTTTTTTTCTTCATTTTTAAGGGACTTTTACCCTATAAGGGTATGCCAGTCCTATGAGGCCTTAATTTAATCAAATAACATTTAAATATTATATGCTAAACTGTACAATTTAATAGCTTTTTTTGATGTTACAGCCAAAACATTTTGAATTATACCGACATCCAAATAATTTAGGTTCAACTGCTCCATTACTAAATCTCTTATAGATTGATTCTTGACACATTCCATCAACAAATGTTGAACGTCTTCCACAATGTTACACATCTCACAATTTGGTGAGTTAGCTCTACGTATTATATATTCAAATTATATTATATAAACTTATTATTATTATTATTATCATTAAATTATGTCGTAAGCTATATACAGATACTTGTGGTGAAGGATTAAGTTTAAAGAGAGACGCCACCCAAACTACACAAGACAATAGGACCACAAAGAAAAGCAAAGCTTGTAATAAACTATTAACCAAACATTCTGGCCAGCGTAGTATAGTACACCAGTGTCCAGCAATGGCCTATTAAACACTGTTCATTATTTAAGTATAATAATACTCACAAAATTCCAACCAGTCAAGTAACCAGCACCATAACAATACAGATTATCGACATCTGTGTGGTCGCTTTCTTTTAAATCGAAACTGGCAGCAAATATCGACACATACACATGATGTAACACTCCAAATAGATGATAAACAGTTGTCCAATACAACTTAGCATCACTCCTGTCGAACAACTTCTCATTTTCCGTTATCAAAAAACAAAGAACATTATAAAAAATGTTATGATCTTTAAACAAAATGTCCTCCATTTAAAAAAAATTGAAACAACACTTAAAATTAAAGTTGAAATAAGTAAACACTGTTATTTAAATTGAATAATTAAAACTAAATAAGACGCCAGTCTCCCGACACAATATAGGACGACTAATGAGACGGTATTGTAATAATTATTAAAGACGGTATCTCATAAATATATCGTTGATAACATGTAATGATTGTTACACTTTACCCCCCATTTTATTAATTAATTATTGCTAATGATCTGGTAATGATGTAATGGAGATAGAAAACAGGCAATTCGTTGTTTTAATGATAAATATATGTTCAGTAATTTTTAAGAATTTGCGTTAGCGTTGGATAGTGTGAATAGGCGTTAAATTAAGCGTTTCTTTTTTAATTGTTGGCGGTATAATTTGATTGAGTATCGAATTGTTCCATTTATTTTGTAAAATTTCTAAAAACAAATCCTAGCTAGATTTATTTATGCCCCCTATGCTTATTGCATATTAAATTTCCTGTAAATCGTTGGAGACGTTTCCGAGATTCAAAGATATTATACATGTAGGTTGATCGATAGATTTCTAAAATATCAATTAAGTTTCAATTATATTTATTGATCGGTATATTAGTCCAATGGGAATAGATTCTGACTGCTAAGGCAGTATGGGTTCGATTCCTTATCATGTTTGTTAATTGTGCGATGAATCGATCATCCGTTTTGTTTTAACCGGCGACTTTGCCCGCGTTTATGCAAGTTTTCGAGGTAAAGAGTACCTTGAATACTTCCTAAAAACTCAGAGTATCTCATTCAAACTCTATTGATACCAGTGCAGCAGTTTAGCCGTGAGAGCGTTACAGACAGACGGAACCACTTTTGGAATTGTAATACTAGTATGGATGTATGTATTTAGTAATAAATAAGTAGGTTTATTTAGAGTGAGATAACAGCGCTGTAAGGAGAAGGAAAATAAGATACCAACTCAATATGAGTCGACTGAACATTGTGTATATAGTAGTATAGTGTAGTATATCAAAGTTTCCTTTCAGGAGATTCGTATGTCGAACAGTGGACTGTTAGAAACTGCAGGGTGTAAAAATCAAGTTACTACAAAACTTAAATAAATAATAATAAATATTTTCGGATATATTGACACACAACGCCATCTAGTCCCAAACTAAGCAGAGCTTGTTCTATGGGTACTAAGGTAGCTGATGTGAATACATACATATTATACATAGAAAACACCCAAACTCCGAAACAAATATTTGCATACACCAAGAAATGTGAGAAGGTTCAGTCTGAACTCGTTATCAACGCCAACCGCATGCTTACTGTAATAAGTTTATGAACATTGACTTAGTGCTTGTATTGATGATATATTTAGAAATAAATTTGCGCTCCATTACATGGCTGTTTATTGAGTAAAGAAAACATGTTACAACACAACCACATTTATCGTTTAAATGGTAAACGAAGAAAGAAAGAAGAACGAATAATCGAAACTAGCTTTTTTATGGAATAGGGGTGAAACGAGCTGATGTATCGCCTGTTGGTCAGCGATTAATACCCTAATTGACACACACCAGACGCGTCACAAGTACATTACCTGCCTTTAGGGGATGGGGAGGACGATGGGTGAAGGAGTTGGGGTATGGTTCTGCGGTATCCTCACTCACTCGGGGAAATACAGCGCAAGTACTGTTTCATACCGGTATTCTGTAAGGCTTTGATATCACTTCAGTCGAGCCGGCCCATTCATGCCGAAGCGTGGCTCTCCCATGCTAAAATGGCTTGGCCAATCAGGCTGCCTTTTTACCTGACTACAGTGAAGCTAAAAAGACGAGTAATAGTTTTGGCAGTCAATATGTTCCACCCACAGATTACCCTCAATAAAAAGGGGTAATCTGTGGTCCCACCGTAGCACCTAAGATACTGAACCGATTTTAATGAATGAGGTATCAATAGATTCGTATTAATGGGTGAGCCAATTTGCTTAGCAATTTTTAAGTAGTCGGGTAATGGTTTTTTAAACTTCATAAGTTAATCAGCCGATTAATTATCAAGTTTACCACTCGCCCAAATTCATCTTAGTTACATTTCTTTCGTTGCATTTTTGCCCTACAAACAAATTAAAATTTCAAATAAGCGAATAGGTCCACTTAGCGTAGCTTCATGATACGAACGACTTTCGCCAATAAAACTATCGTTTACAATGATCACACTAAAAATGGTTTTTCTATTTATAGTATTTAGTGAAACACGTATTGTTATATGCCGATAACTGTTACAGCTATGGTGTTATAAATCAATTAAATTTTGAAACATGCTTTCGCTTTTTGATACACAAATTTCACTTTCGATGTTAGTATGTGGGAGTTATGTCTAGATTTCAATTTCCAAATCTATTCTTTATTAGAATTTTAGTATTAGAACGCTATGGAGATTTTTTTTACTAAAATACTATTGTAATCGTATTGATACCGGCAGATTTGCCCATAATTCTGATAGTTAGCTAACACGTATATAATATTGTTAGGAGTATTTTTTTACTAATTCATAGAGATCTTAACAATGTAAGTAATATGTACATAATAAGTGTGGCGACTTCCATATACAACGGCGAAAAATCAAAGGACAACGCCATCTACCGAAGATACACTGAACTACGGAGTAACGTAGTGTACGAAAAAGCTACCAATCATGCATCACGCAATAGAAGTTCTCGCGCCGATTAATATATATACAACTTTCCAACATCAACCGTTGGGTAGTGGCCCGCCAGGCATGATCGCATCGCCTGGTCGGGGGATCCTTCCTTTGTGTTGGAGGAACATGACACTCGTTCCTCCACAATATGTTACCCAATTTCATTCTACCATTATATACCTAATAGTATGCACAGTTTTATATAAGCTAAGTAATAATAAAAATTAATATTCTAAAATAGTCAGAAGCAGTGATAGATTAATCAATATTTAAAATGTTAGGAAAATTGACTAATTATCAAATTTTCAAATCCAAATATCTAACACCATCTATCGCAACTTGAGCGAACCATATTAAAGTATACTAGAATAAGATCCATTGCGCTGTCATCGGTGCAGAATAAACAGCAGCAGAGTACGCCCTGGTACTATTTATTCTGCACCGATGATGCAAGAGAGGGCGCCACTAAACCTTTTATTTTTATTAGACCGAGCAAATCTCATCCAGGTACTGATAATTATTGTATAGAAGTTACAACTGTGTGCATCATCATCAGTCCATCGCAGTCCACTGCTAGACATAAGTCGCTCTCATTGCTTGCCAAGTGGCATTTTGTAGTTCGATTTTGGACTTCTAGCATCCAGCTCCTGCCAGCAATCATTTGTATGAGTAATATACAATGGTAGACAAGACATTCTATTGAAATTCATGGATTTAGAACTGTAGATGGTCGACCAGAATTTAGCATTCAGATGTCAACGCGGAGTAGTTGGCCCGCATGCTGGGCGGAGTCGCGTTCGATCCAATTCTGATACTCACCAAAGTAAAAGCAAGCAATTATGAGCAATGAGTATATGCGTCAAGCGGTAGGTCACGCGATCTACTTCTCTTCCTACGTCTATTAATATACCTGAGGTAAAAAAATTATACCGACCAAACGTCTACAATTCGCAAGGTCAAACCGAGCTCGCACATTATATCTAACAAATTTTGACTAATTTATTCAACAAGTTGCTTAATTGGTATAATTTGCAGGTTCTTAAACTATAAACATCCTACTTTTTTTTAAGGTAGCATTCACGGTGATTTCAGTATCAATAGGCCGGCTTGAACGGGAGGGTATATCTTCTCACAGAAACCAACCTAAAGTAGCAGCACAAAGTGACCAGAGGCCAGAGGTTTTTTAAGGAATAGGGCGCAGGCTACCAGACGATAAGCGTCTGATGGGTAGCGATTACATGGACTCATGGACACCCGCAATACCAGAGGCGTCACAAATGCGTTGCCGGCCTTTGGGGAATGGGGAGGGGGATGGAGAAACGGGTTAGGTTATGGGCAATTCGGTATCCTCACTCACTCGGTGAAACACAACACAGCGCAAGCACTGTTTCACGCCTGTTTTCTGTGAGGCCGTGGTATCACTCTGGTCGAGCCGGCCCATTCATACCGAAGCGTGGCTCTCCCACACATGTTTTATTATTTTTTTTTGTATTAAGAGAAATACGGGAGAGGTTAACAGAGAATTATATGACAGATACCTCAAGGCTTGGAGCGAACAGCGGATAGAATGATCGTTTGGCCCTGTCTGGTCCGTGAACCTCTGTTCATGAGATTCAAATGTACTTGCATCGAGCCCCGAAGCTATTTCATTCATCCGACACAACCCTTAAAAACATTATTTTAAAGGTACCAGCGTCCATGGACACTTGCATCACAAAATTTACAAGTGCGTTACCTATCATTGACTCCCCCACTCCCTCGCAATATGGCGATATGGGGAGGAAGAGGAGAAAGGGAGTTTCAAACTCTGGCAATTTTTCTTACTCAATGAAAAGTAACGCAACAATGACTTAACAGAGATTTTCTGTGAACCCGTGAAGTCCAGCTAAGTCTTATGATATTACTAATATTTCTCTCTCTGAAAATATTTTATTTGTCACTATAATGGTAATGTAATAAATTAAATAAAGCCTACTTACCACATTCCAATTAGTACAGGCAAAGAACGAATACTTTACGCCGTACCTTAACTGTTGGGTTTCTAGTTGTTCAGGTGTCAAATTATCAATCAAACGCAAACCCCATACCATCACAGACCAAAACATATAACTTTCAACACCATGGAACACAAATCTTACTACTAAATTTGATTTAATAGAATTTTTATAAGAATTTGTATCCATTTTGAATAAAAACCATTTATTTTTATGTATTCGTGCTATTTCCGTGAATCGTACAATAACAATGATCTATAAAATTGTTTAAACAAAGAAATTGGTAGTCATAAAAACTGCCGACAGAAGTCAAAACTTATAACATAGAATCTAATTTGTAAATTAAATGTGTTATATTAAAATATTTTAATTTTTTAATTAAAATTATCAACATCAAACATTAGCATACCGGTGACGCGAACAAATAAGGTTTTCCCCTACCGAAAAGTGCTCAACGAGGCCAAAGAAGTTTTCACTTCAGCATGTCGGGGACGAGAAACTCATAAGATTTCCTCTCACCAAAAAGTACTCAACGCGTCTAAACAAGTTTTCTCTTCAAAAATACGGGGCAGTCTTTGGGGACTTCCGATAGAAGTATAAACAAAGTACCTTGGGAATTATACTGTCGAGCTATTCGGCATTGGTTAATAAAAAAAGTTTTAAAGGCCAATCCTTGATCATGAACATTTCTTCATATAACAGATATACATGTATACATAGTATACATATAACCCATGAAAAGCGTTCGGTGAGGATGACTCGAGTTCCATGATTTTTGTTCTGGTCTCTTCTTGAAACCAGTTTCAAAACCATGTTTTAAATACGGGCCTAAGTATTTATATTAGTCCTCTACTATCCATAGTACCTACAAGCTCTGTTAGTTCTGTGTTAGTTTGGGAGTTTTTATTAATGAGGAAGTATTTTGTGTATGTGTGCGTGTGTGTGTGAATACAGTGAGAGTGTAAGTGAATGTTTGTGAGGTCACGTACATTTTTATATTTTAGCTCATTTCCGTGCGTAACTTTGCACGTTTGGCCTAGCCTGGCCACTTTATACTGCGTCAAGTATTATGGGTACAAATCCTACATGAAAAAACATTTTGTATGATCCACAAACTATTGTTCTGAGGCTGGGTGTTCTTTTTGTCCGTTTCATATATGTGTGTAAAGTCCCCCGCGACACGCAATGTATATTCCGAATGTGGGAGTTGTCTATAAAAAAAATTAAAAATTCTTTGTAAATGTGAACTAATAATGAATTGAAACAGTATACTACATTTCCTTGAAAATCTTACAATTAGAACTGTTGAAATAATACTAATAATAATAATAAGACTTTATAATAATAAAACTTTATTATATGTAGCACCACCATTCGTATTAAGGCTTCCGTAGTTCACCTCTCAGGACCCTTATAGTTTCGTCATGTCACAAAATAGTAAGTAAATATTATTGATAGTGATAAATACCAATCCTGCCTTCTAAATTCATGTGCCATTTTTTATTTTTTTTGTAACTTATTGCTGCCAAAATAACTCTGCCCTGCCTGATGGAAAGCATGAGCAGAATCCAAGAGTGGTGGTCACCATCCTCAATGCGAAAAAAAACAATGCAGCATGGTGACCCACACTATGGCGGCCTGGGGAGAAGGGGGATAGTGAGGGATAGGGGGCGTTGGATTGGGGTATGGGCCTCCGGTATCCTCACTCACTCGATGAAACACAACGTAAGCACTGTTTCACACCGGTTTTCTGTGAGGCCGTGGTATCACTCCGGTCGAGCCGGCCCATTCATGCCGAAGCGTGGCTCTCCCACGGTGAGCCATCATGGGTGACCACAAAACCCGATTCAATACGTTGCCTTGGTAAGTTTTAACAGAAAGTTGCAAGACCAACATGGTCTCTTTTTTATTAATCTATGGTTGTATGCTTAAGAAAATATGGTGGACTACGATTGTTGTAAGGCTGTAAGCGAAAAGTGAGACAAGATTTTTTTAATGAGTGTAGTTTACTTAAAACCAACTTTCGTTAAGGCTCCGCCCGCGTGTGTATCTTTTATCGCTGTAAAGAGTGGCCTGCGGCGGTCTTTAAGAATATAAATAGCATCGAAGTAACTGCAGCTATTTCGCCGTGAAAACGTAACGAATAGCCAGACAGAGTTACTTTCGAGTTAATACCTTTAAACAGACAAATCTTGCCAATGTTTTTTTTTAATATAGTAGGCAAACGAGCGATTATATAACGAACTGATAGTAAGCGATTACCGCCGCCCATGGACACCCGCAACACCAGAGGCGTCACAAGTGCGTTGCCGGCCTTTTAAGAAGGAGTACGCTCTTTTCTTGAAGGTTTGAAGGTGGTATTGGTCCGGGAATACCGCAGGCGACAGTTCCTTCCACAGTTTTGTTGTGCGAAGCAGAAAGTTCCTTGAAAAGCGCCCAGTTGTGGACTGCCAACCATCTAGATGATGGGGTGAAATTTCTGTCGCGAAGGACGATGTCGGAAAGAGGCGGCAGGAATCAGCCCGAACAATTCCTCGGAGCACTCCCCACGGTAAATGCAGTAGAAGATGCACAGTGAAGCCACATCTCTACGCAACGCCAATGAGATAATATTAAGCTGATATAAAGTCATGGCGACAATTAACGTCACGAGCCAATAACAATCTAATGACTAAGTTTTTAATATAACCTAGAATCTAGATTCTAGATTATAAAATTAATAGCAGTGCAATGTGATTACAGCATGGTATGACTGGCAATAATATTGAGCAAGGTGATGAATCATCTTAATGCGAGCAATTCTTGTACCATCGTTATATTAGATCTGTATAACCATCAGAGAGCCTCAAAGAAAACCAGTGTGAAACAGCGTAATTGAATAAGGATAACGAAAGCCATAACCCATCTTCTCCTGCCACCCTCGCCAATCTTCGTCATGCCCCAAAAGTCGACAACGCACTTGTGCCTCTAGTGTTGCGGGTGTTCATGGGCGGCGGTAATCGCTTACCTTACCAAGCGGTTTGTCTGCTCGTTTGCCTCCTATTCCATGAAAAAAAATTGTCTCTGCTTACCCCTTTGGGAAATAGGTGTGATATATACCCCCAAGGGGATTAATATAAGTCTGAGTATGTATCTTTAAACTTAAAAATACTTACAAAGTTCCAATTAGTCACATAGCATGGTGAAAACCATTTTATAGTCCAAACTTTAGGGTCGTCAACCTCCACTGCTTCGGTGATGAGCTGGTACCAAAGGAACCCAGCGTAACCAAACACAAACCAAAATAATAACACAGACACTGTATGAAACACCACTCGTAAATAAAATCGCCAATTTGATAAACCACTTTGTGCTTGTTCAAAAATCGGCAAAGCAATTTTTGTTTCGATCATTTTTTTACACAATTAAATGGAAAAATGTGTACACTTTTGTTTTTTATACAAATTAACTATATGAGCAGGTAATTTTTTGTACAGACGTGCGGTTCCTCTAAGGTCAATAAGTTTAGTGATTTGTTCGTAAGTGAAGCAACAACATTAGAGGTCCTTTTTATGCAAACCAATTTTTTTTTGGTTTGAAGTCATTAAAACGAACTCGTTGTCTATTCATTAAGGAATACATTAATTTTTATATACTCTTGATTAATGTCTTCAGTTACTGTACTTATATGTAACTACGTTATTTACGTGAATTATCGTTAAATAAATTGAAGTTTTAAATCTATAACTAGACTTAGGTAGCGTGTTTGGCGGTTTGTCGTAGTAAAGAGCAGCCTATGTCCTTCCTCAACAATTAAAGTATGACCATGACAATTATCATTGTTATCGGTGCAGCGTTTTAGCAGTGAAAGCATGACAATCAAAAAGACAGATAGATTTCTTATATTAGCTTTCGTCCGCGGCTTCGTTAGCATTTGTAATGACTTAGGACACTTATTTATGAGAACTGGCAGTACCGTCCCGGTCCTTACATTTTATATATCTCTCTTTCTTTTAATACTATCACTCCTTCTATATTCTAGTGTAACTTATTCGTGTATTTGTATTTCCGTAATAAACTTTCGTTTCTTTTGTTCTGTAATCGCAGTCCACTGCTGGACATAGGCCTCTCCAATTCTGTTCTGTACTGTAGACTATTTACTTCCATACATACATATACTATTACTACACAATTAGTAAAAATATCCTATGTTACTTCTAATACCTCCAATAATATGTGTAGTTTTCACGTAAAATCGTAACAAACAAACTTACATTCGTATTTATAGTAATAGACAAGGGTATGAATGTCATCAGAGACATAATTACTAATCTATTTTAGTAGTTTAGGTGCTACGGTGGAACATACACACATACATATACTAAATGGTTACATACATACAAACACGCCTTTTTCCCAGAGGGGTAGGCAGAGCAATTGATCTCGACTTACTACGGTCCTGACATACTTCTTTTGCTTCGTCCATATTCATCAATCGCTGCATATATGCTCGTCGGTTCCTGGTGCTCTTTTCGCATTACTCTTTTTCAGAACATTAACAGAAATGTTCGCCGTGGACGCCCTCATCCGACACTTCCACACATATTAGCTCTGTGAATTCCTTTCTTGAGTTTCTATCATCCATCCTCTCTAAATGGTCAAACCTTACTGTGTTTTGTTTTGATTTTTGAGTTCAACTTTATCCACAAGATCTTCTGTTTAAAATTCCTTACTCCTTAACCTTACTCTTGAATCAGTCTATTTACTGCTAAAAACTGCATCAATCAATCAATTCGTTGAGTGGTTTAAAAGTTCATTATACAACTATCTAAAGATACAGAACCCATACATATCACCTTACGCTCGCCTTTGACCGGAATAAAAACCAGTTTATTACAAACGTATGCGACTTTAACATTGAAATGTTTTATATTATTTCATACAGACACAAATATATATTTAACTAATAAACTTTATAAATAGGCTCTCGGCCAACTCTCAAGCCTTTGATGAATGGATTAATATCCTCTTTATTACGCCTTCCTTTGCATTATTTTAGTCACTTCGACGCGTAAATATGCTCCGAAAACATAACTTTTTTATACGGCTTAGTAAGATATACAATTACTACAGTAGTCAGATAAATATATTTGGCACAACACTTCAATGATTTAAGAACCAAGTCCACGCTCTTAGTGACGATTAACATGTAGCAATTAATTGATGTCCTTAAAGATATTTATTTCCTTACTCTTTAGACAACCCTCTATAATATATACTAAGTATTTTTTTCTTAATACTTTTAGAATTTATGCATGTAGTGTTTACCTACATTAGCTGTTCACTTAGATTAAGACTTTTTTTGTACTTTGTGTTTTATTTTGTACTTACGAACGTTTTAGTGTAATTACTGGCAAACCATTAAATAAATAAATATATACATGTATATGCGCCGCTATACATATACTACTATGAGTATGCTAAGGAGAGGGCTTTGCTTGGCGTTTCTTTAAGGGATCTTATCAAAAACGAGGTCATCTGGCAAAGTACTATGTTCATTTACATAGCCTTCAGGTTTAGCAAGTTGTAGTGGCAGTGGGCTGGCCAAATTTGCCGTAGAACCGATAACCTTTAGGATAAACGAGTTCTCCGGAGACCGCGTTTCGGCAAAAGTAGTGAAGGACCTCCACAGGCCAGGTGGAGGGATAATCTGTGCAGGATGGCTGGCAGGAGCTGGATGGGAGAAACCAGGGATCAACTTAACGAGCGTGCAATTGGAGAGGCCTGTGACTTGTCTCTGCCTGATGGGATTCGAGAGTAGTTGCCACCATACTCATTACGAATACAGACAATGGAATCTTCAATTAGTCAATGTGTTAAGAATGGTCACCCATCTATAGACTGACCTAGCTATGATTTCTTAAGTTAGCAATGTATTAACCTAGCCGATTACCTAAATATAAACTAACACACAACGCCATCTAGTCCCAAACTAAGCAGAGCCTGTACTCTGGGTACTAGACAACTGATATTAATACTTATATCCTTTTTTTTTGTAAATACATACATATTATACATAGAAAACACCCAAACTCCGAAACAAATATTTGCAGAGCATACAAACATTTGGTCCGACTCAGGAATCGAACCCGAGACATGCACAGTAGTCGCATTCGCTACCACTGCGCCACAGAGGCAGTTAAAAGATTACTTGTACCTGAAGTATTTCTATGACGTATATATTGCGTGTCGTTATATAACAAACTAGTTAAACATAAATAGGAGTTAATCTTATTTAGAACCTATCATTAAGTTTTTATAAGGAAAACCTGCGAATAATGCATTATTAATAGTTTTTGCATTTTTAATGGACTAGGGGGCAAACGTGCAAACTTATCGCCTGATGGTATCGATTAACGTTACCCTTGGTCATCCGCAGCACTAGAGATGTCACAAGTGCCGGCCTATGGGGGATGGGGAGGGCTATGGGGGATGGGGAGGGCTATGGGAATAAAGATGGGGGAGCGAGTTGCGTAAAGGGCCTCAAACAGAAATCGCAGGTTACGCTGCAGTAAAAAAGTAGCCTAAGTTACTCTTTGTAACAACAACTATCTCATAGTAACTCGGTAATGACTGCCTCGGTGGCGCAGTGGTAGCGTATGCGACTGCTGTCCATGAGGTCTCGGGATCGAATCCTGGGTCGGACCAAATGTTTACATGATCTGCAAATATTTGTTTCGGAGTTTGGTTGTTTTCTATGTATAATATGTATGTATTTACAAAAAAAAAATGTATTTATGTATTCATATCAGTTGTCTAGTACCCATAATACAAGCTCTGCTTAGTTTGGGACTAGATGGCGTTGTGTGTTAGATGTCCGAAATATTTATTATTATATTTATAGTAAAGGTCCCGTCAATATCGGTAGAGCTGATACAGAGATTAGCCGGAACAAACAGACATACAGACAAAAATAGTAAAAAAAATATTTTGGTATATGTACTATGTATACATATATATGTATTTAATAAAAATCATTAATCAGTCAATATTTTACAACCGTAACTTAAAAAAAGAAGTCCTATGTTCCACGGTATATTTGTATTTTTTTTTATTTGTTTGTATACACGTGAAGACAAGATATTTAAATGCCTTTACCCGCTTATTGTCTTCATTTTGCAAAGAGTATTTACTGGGATTTAGAAGCCGCCAAATATTAACGAGTTTTCGAATAAATTTCAAACCGTTTTGCACCCATTGGGGAGGAATATTTATATACATTTCTAAGTACCCACTTACATCACTCTCAAGACTCACTCTTCTGGACCTCACAGTGGCAGCTGTACCTTGATCGATCAGTCAGAGACTCTACCTGACAATTTCTTTTCTTATATAATCAGATATAGTAAGATAATCTATTTTTTTCGAAATTTTAATTTTGGTAAATTTTCCAAAAATGAATTCTAGCTAGATCGATTTATCGCCCCCGAAACCCCCTGTATACTAAATCTCATGAAATCTGTTTTGTTGAAAACTGTTCAATGAACTATCGCCTGCTGTATTCCCGGACCAATACGACCTTCAAACCTTCAAGAAAAGAGCGTACTCCTTCTTAAAAGGCCGGCTACGCATTTGTGGCGGCGGTAATTGCTAACCATCAAGCGATACGTCTGCTCGTTTGGCACCTATATCATAAAAAGGCCGTTTCCGAGATTCAGATTATATTTACATAAGAATTGCTCGTTTAAAGCTGTCAGATAGATAAGTAACAAGATAAACAGACAGATACAGGTCAAGCATTTTTTATAAAAGCTGTTCGGTATTAGGAATATACACTGTGCTTTTACAAACAAGGACAAACAATTTGTAGATCACACATACTGTTGAACTATGTGGAGTTTGAACCCACAACACTCAGCATACCATCACTCAGCACTCATACGTCATCATCCTTACAAGGCTGACATCAATGTCATTGTTTACGTCAATGTGAAAATCCATATATCATTTATACAGGTGTTGTGGTATTTTAGAAGTGGTTTAATTCATTTAAACGTCATTAACATCGTGACCCAGTTAAGCTAAATTTGGAGGGACCGTAACATAACCCACTGGACCAAAATACCTGGTCAGAAGCCTCGTCTACTCCATTGCTCTGTACAGCTCAAAGACGTAACTTTTCAAAGCCGCAGATAGGCAGAGAATCGATGCTTTTGAGATGTGGTGCTAGCGTCGTATGCTGCAAGTACCATGGACAGCCCACCGCACCAACACATATATTTCCAAGCAACTCAAGATAGAAAACAATCAACATCTATATGTGTCACATGTCCCTCCAACACAAAGGGAGGTTCTTCCGATCAGGCGAGGTGATCATGCCTGGCGGGCCACTGCCCAACGGTTGATGTTGGTAAGTTGTATATATATGTTAATCGGCGCGAGAAGATCTATTACGCGATGCAGGATTGGTAGCTTTTTCGTATACTGCGTTTCTCCGTAATTCAGTGCATCTTCGGTAGATGGCATTGTCATATGTTTTTGATGCCGCTATATGTGGAAGTCGCCACATATCCACAACCAGCCTATAAAGAATACTTCAGTATTTTGGCCATATTTCACACAGGTACACCATCTGTTTAGAACGTCTAATGTAATAATAAATCGAAGGAAAAAGACCTAAAGGTAAAAGTTCGGCACAAACCAAATAAAGGGAGGAATTAAAAACACCTATCAGCGACGCACTCCACTAAGCTACAGAGCGGAACTAATGGAGGCAATTGGTAGACAGAATCACAATCCTCAGCAGTGAGGAAGCGGCCTTAAAGAGAAAAGCGCCGTAGTAGAAATAGAGGTGATGTGAAAACAAAGGCAGTACTTGACTCAAAAAGTAACCACTGTGAGTTGATCTGCCAAGTCCAGTCAATTCATTGTATTTTCTTGTTTTGCGTAAATTTCTTCCTTTGCGTCCACATGCCTATAAAACTGATTAAACCCATCAAAAAGCGCAAGACTGAATATCTCGGTTATGTGCTTAGGCACGAAAGACTTCAAATAATAATGGCGGGCAAGGGAAGAGACGCGCTGGGCAAAGGAAAATCGTGGCTGCTAAATATCTGGGAGTCGACCGTATTATTTATATACCGGGTATCACCTCCTTTGAACAACTATTCCGCCTTGCTTGCCTTTACAAGGAGGAGTTCAGGGAGCTAACGCCGACCTTCAAGATTGAAGAGGAGCTTGAAGAGGAAGATACATTTCCTGAATAATTTAGACATTCTTATTTAAATCTAGAGTTAGACTTGCCACAAATCTTACAGTTTCCTAAGAAAATTGTATTCCAATCCGATAGGTGAAGTATTTCTTGATTAATAACACATTTTACCAGATGGAAAATTTCATATACTGACACTAATGATGTGCATATTAAGTGTTTCATCTATACTAATATTATAAAGAAAAGATTTGATTATTTGTTTGTTTGCATTGGATTGGCTCTGAAACTACTGAACCGATTTGAAAATTTTTTCACCACTAGAAAGCTACATCCTCCCCGAGTAACACAGGCTATATTACATTTGCAAAACATTCAGGGATCCTTATGAAAACTTCGAGACTTTGTCAAGTGTTCTAAGCTTGGAAAGTTTACTAAGATTATGAATTAAGATACTAAGATTTAAATTTTAGGGTAAATACTAAGTTTACCCGTGCGAAGCTGGGTCGGATTGCTAGTTAACTATAAAATTGAATCAAATAAATGTTATGTTTGGAAAGTTCGTACTGCGGCGTAGTCCACTATTCAAAAATCGCCTCTTTTTCGATGATTAATATCAAAATATTTTCGATCTGGGCACATTATGTGAACCGAACGCCCAAAACTAGTTCCACTATTGTTCCATTGTCACTTGTCATTCCTATTTCAAATCTTCATTGGTATAAATTTATTTAATTATTCCATTTGTCACTTCCAAAAGAAGCTTTTGCACAAGTATCACAAACTAGCCACTTTTCTTCGACTTGATTTACAAATACTATTATTTTAACCTGAATTTTTGTTCGATCGGTACTTCCAAAAATGACCCCCTACAACCATACAAAGTTAGAAATTTTAACTCTTTATAATATTAGCATATATTTTAAGCTTAAATTTTTAGCGCTCATATCATTATCATAGTCCACTGCTGGACATGGCCCTATCCAATTACTTACCAACTTATACGAAATAAATATACTGCGTATTGATTTCTTTCAAGAAATAATAAAATGAAACGAAATCCCCTTGATAATATAAGATCGGTGTATGCCAAATATGAAAAGTAATCCCACGGGGGATTTAATAAGGGGATTCTAGAGGACATTGTAATTACGTAAACTTCTAAATAAAATCCCTAGGGGATCAAAAGGGAAAAAAGTTTTCTTAGGGGACTGTGAAAAAGGTGTCTTAGTTTTCTGTCAGTGTAGACAAGAAATCCAAATGAGGGATCCTAGTAGACGTAGCTTTATATGACTACACATATTTTAAACAGCCTGTATAATTAAACTCAACTTAATTATTCTCCATAAAGGTCATTAATGCGTATTCTTGTTAATGGATGCAAATGATAGTTAAGTATTCAAACATTGAATTTTTTATTTT
>PKRV01000344.1:3012-29799 GCA_003709505.1 Hyphantria cunea
TTTCGACCTGAATGCAGACCTCCTCAATAAACTCGACCGTCTTCTTAATAACTGCATTCGATTCATATACAATCTCCGCAAGTATGATCATGTGTCTACTTTCCGTACTCAACTACAGTGGTTACCCATTCGCCAGCGCCGCAGTCAGCGAGCGCTGACCTATCTTTTCTCGTTCCTTAACTCCCCATCTTTACCAACTTACCTTGAACCCTATCTTCGTTTCTTATCGTCGAATCACGATAGAAATCTCCGCTCCTCTAACAATCTGCTTCTCTTGTGTCCATCTCACAATTCTGATTTTGTGAACGCCTCATTCTTTGTGCAGGCTGTAATGCTGTGGAACACGCTCCCACTCGAAATCAGGATGTCTACAAGCCGTGACTCATTTAAGAAGAATGTAAAAAACCACCTTTTAACCAGATGGCAGGAAAGCCTTAATTAGTAAACTACTTAGTACCCACTCACAGTGTACGTATGTAAAGTTTATGTATTAGTGTGTATCATAGTGTATGTATATAAAGTTTATATATTACCGTGTATATATATTTATTTATATTTTTATGTATATACTGTAACTTCACGAATATATTTTTTTTTCCCACCACAATGCATCTACCCCACAAAATTTCTACACCATCCAAAGGTTGGCTGGTAGAGAATGCCTTGGGCATTAAGCCCGCCGTTGTACATATGTGCATGAAGTTTTAAAATAAATAAATCTTCCCCTACAACCATACAATTAGAGTTAGAAACGTTATCTCTTTATAATATTAGTATATATATAGTAGTACTATATATTTAGAAATTTATCATCACATATAGTACAGGTTTGTCTAGTGTAGTAAGGAACCTGAGGACATACCTCCAATTTATGAGATGTACGCGGTTATTGTTATTTCGATTCTAATTAATCAAATGTTAAATGCGTGCAATAATGAGGAATTAGTGTTTTTTTGTATTACTATAGAAAGCGAATAATTACTACAAACCAACTTTTGAAAAAATCTTGACATTTTTTAACTATTTGAAAATAATTTAAATGATATATTTCAAGGTTATATTTTTGATAATAGGTACTAAATAAAGGATGGTAAAAATAAAAAGCTCAAAAATTTCAGTTTTACAGTTTTAGGTTTTTTTCATCAACAGCCCATAATGTCCCTCTGATGGGCCAGGGTCAACTCTTAGGTGAGGGTTAAGGCCATACGTCCCCATGCTGACCGACTGCGGGTTGGGGGCTGGCAAGATAATATTATGCCTCCGTAATCTTGCCGTTGTATATTTCACGACTGATATTCTATGATAAAAATCGGGACCGACAGCTTAACGTGTCCTCTAAAGGCAGGCCAGCGGTCACCCATCCAGGTACTGACCGCACCGTCACAGCTTACCTTCGGTGATTGTTTCTAATCACCGGGTGCAGCTGGGCTATGAGTGCCTCTTAGGTTTTAATCTTACTAATTGTTTTCTAAAATAACAGATGAGACACTTGTCGGTAGTTGATGACCACTACCCAAGGACATCAGCAACGTGAGATATAAGTGCATTACCCCTTCTGAGTGCCCATGTCTATGTACTAAAATAAAGACGGAGGAGGGCGAATGCCCTTCCAATAACCTCATCTAATCAGTTGAAAGGGAAGAAATAATTGCCAAACACAGGGTGTTTGTGAGGCCTTGGTACCTCGCCAGTCGTGATGACCCATGTCTGCGAAACATCGCACTCACACGGCTTTGTGTAAATTACGTTAAGGGTACAAAGGACATAGGGGACATATTTAACAAATGAAAAAAAACATTTTTGAGGTAAACGAAAACTGTGAAACATATTGCTGTAATTAGAAAAGCCTTCTCCATATAAAAGAGTCCATAGTCGCGTATGCGTCTATAGGTAAGCTTCCCACGGCGAACTGTGATGCAATTCTAGTGTCTAATGTCAGAGGTGCTCGTTTTTTGTACACCGTTAGCCCTGCACAAATGCTATGTGGAATAAGTCATAAGCGAGTAGCGATTTTATAAGCTGAAGCGAGTTAGACATTAATGTCAGAGGCTTAATTATATTGATGAGTGATCGATTTTTGTTCTTTGTCAATAATGTACACGACCAACGAAATTGTTTATATATTGTTTAAGATATGTAAAGTTGGTAAAGCTAGTATAATCAATATCGAAGGTCTAATGTAATGTTAAAGATTATTGTCGTTATCTTTTTCTACGGAATTGGCCTGTGACCCTTGCCCATATAAGTATTTCAAAGAGGATTCGTAAAGGTTCGTTTAATAGCATTTAGAATTATTCTTAAGAAGGCAAAATTTTGACAATAACAAAGGCTATTTGAGCATATAATTCGGGGAAATACTGTAACAAAATATTTTGGAAATCAGATGTAACCGTCAAATGCAGCCATTTCAAGTGTCTACTACACTATTTAATACTTTTTTAAAAAAATATGCTAAATCAAAGTGACTTGATTCAACCTGATGGAAAACATGAGCAGAATCCAAAAAGAGTGATCACCATACTCACTGTGTATGCAAATAATGCAATGTAGGATGGCAACTTATACTATGGTGGAATGGTGAGATGCTTCTTCATCATCGGGCCTCCGGTCTCATACTCACCAACGAAAGACAGCCCGAATGCAAACTTTATAGGTTGGTCTTCTGCGAGAGATAAGTATCACCCCGATTAAGCAAGCCTATTTGTGCGAAAATCGGCTAGAGTCACGCTGATTACATTCAGTGAACATCCTTCACGTAATCGAATGGTGAACAAGCAAGTATTTTATTTAAAGNAAAGTGTTTGTATAAAACAATATAGATAAAAAAATATATTAATAAATATAAAATTAGTCAATAACAAATGTTGTGATTAATATTATATTGTTATTATATAAATCAAGCCTTAGCACCATAGAAATCATAACAACAATGACATTTGTGCACAAGCTTTGTGACGACTCGCATACTTATAGTACGTGGATTCAGTCTGCGAAAGAAAATACCCGAAAATATATACTAATATTATAAAATCGTAAGTAACTTTATCTGTCTATCTGTCACGCTTTCAAGGCCACGTATTTTAAGTCTATCTCATAAAGATAGTTTGATTATTGAGAAAGACAATCGGTAACACACGCGGGCGGACTTTTGGCAAATCTAGTATTTTATCAAATGTGAAGTCCTATATAGATATGAATATCTCTATGATTTCTCTCAAAATATTTACGTTTAATGAACACGATGTATAAAAATATATTTATACAGAAACAAACAAATTGCAGAGTGAAATTAAGACAAACAAGGAAAGAAAAGATAAGAATGAAAACTTTTATAGGTAAGATTTGAAGTTTTGTTTTCTTTAAACCTAAAAGTGAAGGTCTGGACGTATTTACCATGAAACTATTTACGTACTTATAAATCTCTTGATACTATTAGCAAAAGCGGAGATAACTTATACAGGAATCAGCGGGATGCAATGTCAAAGTTTAATGTCAAAGGTACATCTTTTTGTATACCGTTAACTATGTAAATGTTGTATGGTTCAAATAATAACTTTAAGCGTGTAAACAAAATTACAGTGGCTTTTAAAGTCTTAAAGCATTTCCAGTTACTGACATACAATGTATTTGACGATAGATAAATTTTACAGAGAATCAATGGTTAAAATAATTTTATCTGAATGTTTTAAACTAAAGAGGCCAGTACTAAGATTTATTATTCAATTATAATAATTATGTGCACAGCTGTTATATGATTAGTTTTTTCGAGGCAGCTATTCAAAAGTCACGTAATGTAAATTCAAAATTCAAAAGAAAAGATGTTAATAAGCTAATTTCAACATAAAAATGAAAGTTGGTCTAAGTTAAAAGAAATAGATGCTTACCCTAATCTCAAGAATAATCTGACTAGTATATGCCAAACGTTATGTATTAGAGATTAAACCCATTGCTGTCAAACGGTAAGTTTTTTTAATAGAAATCGAGAGAAATCAATTTCTGGAGTTATTTAAAATTATTGATAAATAATACGGTTATTAAATTCTGAAATGAAAGCGAAATAACCTAATAAATCCATAATTTACTGAGCGTGATCTTCCTTCCCAAGTACAACAGTTTTTGGAAGGCTCAATGCGTATGAGAAAATTCAATAAAAAAATAATATAAAGTTTTCTTTTCATTCTTTAAAAGTAGAGTTTTGAATACAGAAATGCTTAAACCTTCTGCGTTGTATTCAATGACACCTTGTTTCCTTCTACCTAACGTTTTAATTTATAATAACTGGTTTCATACAAAACGTATGAAGTTTTTTTTACATAATTTAGATCTAGGTGCCAACAGTTGATAAACAGCTCTGCATGACCGTTCGGGCCCGCTTCATCTTATCACTTGAACTTTATATAGCGGGGCTTCGCAGAGATCGTAGCGATAACACTGCCTTTGTACCATCCACAAAGGTCCGTATCGGTCGCGATTGTCTCATTGTGAATAGCGATGACAGAATTAGATTTTTGTTTAACTGTACTTGTCAGAAGTACAATTTGATAAGGTACGTGTTTTAAATTTATTTATTCACTCAGTATAATTAATTAAAACCTCATTATCTCAGCAAGAAGATGTTTTCTGCTGGAGTTTATCGCAGTTTATTCATGGGAGCCTCATGCTTGGATGGATGGGATTGATTGGTGCTCGAAGCTGTGGTTCACAGAAAACTTATTATAAGAATTAAATTTAGTGCTCTCTATTAAATAAGTGAAGTTTTGAGGCCTTATTCTATCCTTTTTTTGCATGTGATAATTCTCCCGGGAACCACTGACTGATAGAATGTTGGACACGAAACAACTCAAATCCCACCCACCCCGGACATCAGGAGCCAGCGTATCAGGGGCGCTCGTAAAGAAATCCCTGGAAACCTGGGCCACTTATTGTTCGTAAATGGCCCCCTCCTGAGCGGGAGCATCGGGGGATGTTACCTTGCTAAAAAAGCGCTTGCGCCTCCACCCCAGTCTGCTTCTGCTAGGGTGACAGATAGCCTCACCTGCCTCTCCCTCTCCTCTCTTGCGCTTATGGAAGACGGAGATCGTTCTGCGATCTCCGGAGCCCGAGTCGTGTACGGTATTAAGCTCGTTACCGAGTCTGACGGTCAGAGAGAGTTTTAAACATCTCCTAATCCTATACCTAATATGAGAAGGACAAGGTGGTAACGCTTTTGTGTCACTTAATTTGCATGTGCTTATGGTTGACCGTAGTTAATTACGATCAAAAGACCCGTCTACTCTTTTGCCACTGTAGAAATAGAAAGAAAGAGAAACTTGCGTTTACCAATGATTCTAGTTCAATTCAATAGGAAAGAAAAAAGTTTCGCCAATGTGTGTATATTCCACCATATTTTTATTTCCATTTAATGAATAAGGTGTCAAATAATTTTAAGTACTGTAACAGGGTACTTAGCCTATATGAATTTAATAAAATATTTACATGGTCGGGTTATAGTTTTGTAAACTTTTTATTTTTAAGTTTGTTTAGTCCCGTGCATAAACACACCTAAATTATTCAATTTCGATTTAAAATAGCAAGTTCAGCTAATACCAAGGATTTCACGTTATTTCTTTGTTACCTGATTCGTTTCAAACAGTAAAATCTATTATAAACGTTTCTATCGTTTGATCAATGATGAGGAAAATAATTTAAAAATTCGCAAGTTGATGCACAATAATATACCCAGACAAAAATGTTTTAGCAGAAAGTTTGTAACTGTTTATATTTCTTTTAATCTTATAATAAATCTTTCTATTTTATTACCTTAATACAAAATAATAACTAATATTTATAAATTTTACAGTTTAAAGTTAATACAAATGAGATCTTTACCAGAAATCATTCTCATTTTCAAAGGAATTAATAAAATCATCACTTTGGGAAGGTTGTAGATCATCAATCGTTTCATAATTGGACAGGTCGAATTTATCCGCTAAGAAAGTATCAGCTGCATAAGTCGCAACCTTTTCTGTTGAAAAGAAATTGTCTATTTTATAGGTTGAAGTTTTGAGTGTCTCTTCTTTACCAATTTTCTCTTCGCTAGTTTCTTTTTTTTCTGTGACTGTTACAGGCTTTGGTGTTATTATAGGATTTCTTTTAGGTTCTGGTTCAGGTTGGCAAAAACCTCCCCAGAAATGCCAACCGTGAGGGCAGATGAAGATTTGAGGATACAAGGCCTGGTTTTTAATAAGACATACATAGTAGTGATTGGAACTTGACGGAAGAACTCCATTTTGGCCAATGGTTTTACACTCGGGGACTGGTTTTTCACTGCACTGACCGTTTTGTAGTTTAATCTGAAATTAAAATTGCCTTTTTTAAATGTGATTTTATACAGTCATTCTCATATTTAATTAATATTTTAGGTAAGATTCCACTTTCTTCATCAAAGCAGAGATAAAAGCACTATCTCACAAAGATTTTGTTTGGAATGTCAGATAGATAAAAACTTGGAAACTCAAGAACACCATATCATCTTAAAGATTTATTAAAAACTACTATTTCATAAATATATTTTCTGACTTAGAATAATAATTTGTGGTCACACAAAATCTGGCGTGGTAATCGAGAGGGCAGTAAGTCAAAGGCGGCCATTTTCTTTTATTGCTGACTTGAAATGTACGTGAAAAGAGCATTTTCCATTTTAGGTTTTCTATGTCGTACACATATAAAACCTAAAACGGATGAAGCTCATTATGATTGCTATTAAAGTAAGAGTGAATGTTCTTATTAGATATAAAGGCATAAGTACGGTAAGATAAAAATTGCGCGTCTCTTTCTTGTAATCACCTTCTCTAACTTATTATCCTCTTGATTATCACGGCAGAAGTGTTATCGTATACCAGGGATCGAAACCAAAACGTTCAGTCAAGCCAATCATATCACTACGCCATGCGTGCAACCTGAATATTAGAAAGAGTAAAACTCTTTGATCTTTCTAAATATCAATCAGATCACAGCTTTTTATGTTTGCTGTTTCAACTATATTGTACTTCGTTGGGTCAATATTCATATTTATAAATCAAACATTTAAAGTTTGTAGAAATCAGAACCACCATTGGTCTTGCATTTTCTATTGCTTTGTTGGTCGTAATTGTGATCACAGACAATGCAAACTGCTAAAAAATTAGGCAAACAATATCTATCGTGATAGAACTGTCATAAAAAACTTACAGAACATTGCGCAGTTTGAGGATTATACCCATAATGTCTTGGACACAAAGCTGCTCTGTGGTCTGCTGGCCTTCCATCAGGCAAACCTTCAGGAGGTGAACACAAATGAAACTTTCTACAGTCGAATGCATCTGGAAATATTCCCACCTAAAAAATACGATAGTGTATTATTATGATAGAATGAAAGTAATATTCTTATATTAGACAACATTTGGTCCAGCGGTTTACGTATGTAACAGCCGATCGGGCGTCTCGGGGTTGATTCACGAATGGGGCCCAACAGTGTTATTAAATTTTTGTGATTATAGAAATGCTTAATAAACAGATCGGAGTTTGGAAGTTGGGGGTCTTAACCCCCGTGTCTTGAAGATCACGTAAAGTTGTCGGTTCTGTGCTTGATCTCTCCCCGGTCGTGTCGAAAAGCCGCCCCAGTGGATTATGAGGGTGAGGGATTAGAGAGTGCGTCTATGTTTATGCTCACACTTGTGCACAATAGTATCTACAGCGAACCGAAGTTGATGCTAGTAGTCATTAAACAATTTTGTTTAAATTTTTGTTAGCCATTTTCTTATTTAAATATTTAATATTAACATTTTGGATTGTGTACCAGTACATTTAAATGAGCTGGTTATTCTCAGAATTTGTTTAAATTTTGCTTACAAACTTTGTGGTTCAGAATTTTTCTTGACAAATAAATACTACAAATGCATACTTATTTGCGTAAATATCTTATACAGTCACAACTTCGCCTGTCGCTAGAATTTTCATATTATGAAGATATTGAATTAGGTCGTTGTTGTTTTGTTTAAAAAATGATAACTTTCTGCTTTGTTAAAACAAAAATGAATGCGTCAGTTGCATGACAAGTAAACAATTAATTTCAAAGCAGAATGAATGAAAATTTTAATTTATATTCTTATAATTATCTTCTTAATGTCATCACACTAACCTGTTCGCAAGTATGTTGAAACTTTAGAGCACTGACTTCACATTCTGGGGCTGCGTCTTTGGAACACTTTCCTAGGTGGGCATTGCATGTGAACCCATCTTTGCATTCTTCCAGGGGTACCTGAAGTAAAAAATGTTTTATTTTATTTGAAGGTCTGCCAAAGTGGCTCTGCTCCTCTAGAATCCAAGAGTGGGGGCTACAAGGCTTAGGTGTTCTATACTGCGCTAGTTAGATAGGTTAGCACAGGATTAGTGCTAAATTTAATTTATCTTTATAGTTCTGTGACTATCATTAAGTACTTCATTCTTTTAACATCACTAACAACCCGCCTCGGCTTTGCACGGGTTCATTACGGAAAATAGCCCATGGTTCTCTGAGATTTTGCGACGTCTTCAATATAAATTGTTATATTTTAGTTAATATATTTAAAAAAATAACAAATTGTATACGATATCCTTCCTCAAGGATCACTCTAACTATATGTAAAAATCGTATAAAAATCCGTGCAGTAACTTTTGACTTTATCGCGAACAAATAGACAGATGCGGTGGAGAATTTTGTTTTATAACATATAGCGATATATCCAACAAGCATTGTGAAAGGTTTTTCTTATTTTTCGCAAGATTAATTATGATGTATTCAAGAAATACATGTTTACCTTTAGCCATCCGACGGGTAACGGAACGCAGGTAATGGATACAGTGCAATTCTGACACGCCATTCCAGATCGTGTACAAATACCTTCCACATCCAGCTCACCGGCTCCTAGAGACATGCCCAGCGGCACACCAGCCATACGGTTACCATTGATAACGCCACGGAGATCGAAAGACGTCGTGAGCTATAATATTTTTTTGGATGTTTTTAATTGTGAATACTGACATTTTGATTTTCTTGAAAATACCTTTTAAAAGAAAACGGGCAAGAAGTCGATGGGAAATTTTGAAATTGATTCCAGTATCGTAAAAATTATGATTATAATAAATTTTATCCGAAAAAAAACGAAAAATCTATACTCTATACAAATAAATAAAACTGGAGTGTCTGTTTTTTATATTAAAGAAACCGCTTTTTACTAAATACATATGTATGTATACACGGTAGAAAAATTTTTGTTTCGGCTTATCTGTGGAGAGGCTAGACCGATTTTGTCGGGACTTCCACTGGCAGATAGCTGATGCAATAAGGAATAATTTTATTAAGACTAGCCTTGCCCTGAGGTGAAACCCACGGCTGTAAGAGTACGATAATAACCACGGGACTCAGCTAGTTTGGAACAAAAAGAACAATTTAGATCAAGGATTAAAGGTTAAGGCTATAATAAAAGCTTCCGTGTCATTTTGAAAACTTTGCTTAAAATTCTATATTTATGAACGTTCAATTGTACAGTTTTATTTTTAACTGGATATACTTTTGTTGAGCTTATATTATCAGAAATCACATATTTACACTAAGTATCTCTCTTGTTATTCCCACAGGAAATGTATTGATTTAATAGTACTACTTCTAGTGTGTGTAAATAAACTTACAGATTGATTGATTGCAAAAACCAATAGCAGAACTATATTTCGCCACATTTTGTCGTAATGTACACAACGATTCTTGGCACAATTTTTGTTTGTACTGAAGTAATTTTGTACGATATTAATATGCGAGAATTGAAGAGGCCGCTGATCTTTGACATTTATATCTTTTAGTTTCAAGATAAACTTATTTAAAAAAATAATAGAGGTACTCTTTTGTGGTTTTTTATAGAATATTACGTGGTATTTTAGAATTAAGATAAACGTCTGTCAAATAGCCAAGCTAGTTAGTTAAGCTACTTGTATTGTCATTCCAATGGGTCCAAAAACATCTTTAAGAGTTTCTGAATCTTTTGTTTGTGACTTTCATGTTTCCTTATTTTTATAGTCGCTGGATGGACTCTTAGCTAAATTTCTCAATAGATAGATGAAAAATGTTTTAGCTTTTATGTTTTACAATACAGCATTATATTTTGTTTATATGGAGAGCAATATCTTTTGGAATACCCAAAAAGGCCGCCGAGACAAAATGGCGGCTTATATGTTTCTGGACAACACGCAATATGGGTATCAAATGAAAGCGCTTAAAGTGATATTTAACTAGTAATAAAAGCTTGCTTCGAAATATAACCTTAATTAATGAATCACTTGTTTCAATTTCATTAGTACGCAAAATAAATTCTGAACTTTAGTACAAAACTGACGAACGGTTTTAAATAATACAACAAAGACCCTTTTTTTAATTCATCATGAAGACTTTATTCAATTTACTGAATAAGGGGTAACCGAACAGATTGGTTATCTGATGGTAAGCGACTGTGACCACCATTGAGTACCTGCAACTGAAGAGTGACCTTCTAAGGGCACTCCTCCATAAATCGTTGGATTCATTTTCCACACATTTTCATTTTTTAAGACAGCTCCAACAACTCACACGAAACAGACACAAAGAACACCCATATGAAGAACTACTATTTGAAAAGTATGTCTCATCGTTTTGTCTCATATGGGGATTTAAACTTAAAACACTCAATTTAGTAAAAAGCGCTGTCATGGTGATTGTTGAAGTGACTACGTCATCTATATAGCAAATTTCAGTAGGCTCATATGTGTAAAATCTTTCCGCGATCGACTTCAGACCGAAATTGGACCAGTCAAATTTGCCACTACTGTTAGCTTCATGTAATGTTGTTTTGCAACTTCGAAAGTAAAGTCCTATTTAGGTAATATTATATTGGAGTGATATTAATATATTATCATTGTAGCCATGACCTACTTTGATGCGGGCGTCTTATTTGTGATATAAGATATTACGATTTGCTTGAAGTAACTGCGAAATATTCGCTGTACCTAACTGTTTGTAAAAATTGTAAGCGTATATGTCCGTTGCTTTTTTAGGTAAATTTGTAGGAATCTTCACTATTTTTATCAGTTTTAAATTGGCAATCACCCTGAGGTTGAATATTATGAGAAAACAGAGTAAGCAGATATTTCATCCTAACTTTTCGATTAGATCATTCTTCAAAGAAATATATTTTTTTCACGGGCGAGAAGCACCGCCATAATCATGCTCCGGACTGCTGTTAAGAATTTCTTGTAAGAAAAACCCAACAGCAGACCGACCCGGGAATTGAACCCGAGACCTCTTGATTGGCAGTTGCTTACGCTAGCCGATTGACCATCGAGGCAGTTATATACACAAAAATACTATCTTAAATAATTAAAAACTATGGTAGTAGGACAAACGAATTGTAATAATAAATTGATACAACCATTATGTATTTAACATTCGATCAGTAATCGATAATAGTACTGATTATCGCGTGCTAACAATAATGAAGAAAGATTAATGACATTGTTATGAAATCCTATGTTTCTTTAGTTATTAACATATTTATGAGCGTTTACTGATTAAATTTTGCTGTCTGTAATGTTACGGTTCTTCAATGGTATCACTAAGTGATTTTTTATAGTACGTCAATTTATGAAGCATTATAATAAAATTAAATTTAGGTGGCAACAACTTGCATACTCTTTACCTTTCATGCAACCTATTGTACTTGGTGGCATGAGTGGCCATGAGTTTCTTTGCCAGTATTCTTCTCATAAGGCTATACGCATTTTGGAAACTGAAAGTTATGGATCGAAACAGGCAGACAGTGGATTTAGGTGTTTTTGTCTAATTCACCTTGACAATACAGTACATCTGTGGCATCTGTTTGTGTCGATCTTTGATTTTTATAAGTAGCTTCAATTTAACGTTCACAAATGTCACTTAGTGTCTTAATTGAATAAATGAATTTGAATACGAAAATTTCATTCTGAACTTTGATTTTCCTTTTTAGGGATATATCCTGTGCCACCCAGAATCAAAAGAACAATTTTTAGATTAAACCAAAGGTTTTTTACCACATGAGGATCGATTCAACAATACTAGGAACCCTAGAAAGTGGCGAGGAGATTGGTTTCATTACTGCTCCAATTTATACCACATATTGTTTGAATATTTCAGCTTTCTGCATTTCTTTGATATGCAATCATTCAGTAGTCTAGATATGATAACGCTTGCGTTAATGTACTATATTAGTTTCGTAGTATATATAGTAGTTATGTATAAGAGTTGACTGTACATATGACATAGTATTTTAAATGATAAAATTCGTCACGCCGCTTTCTACTGCCTCAAGTGTTGCAAGTTCAAATCAAAAATTTTTTTATTTAACTTATTTTAAGTCTAGGTGCTCTTTGTGTCGTTTTGTGAATATTTATCAAGTCCCCCACAATACAGGATATATTTTTAGGGTGGCTTTCAAAACAGAGGTATCCAACTTCTCCTCATACCGTCATAAATTACTTTGGAACTTTCGGGATATTTTTTTTGCTCGATCTCAATGTTTTTAAATTCTACATGAACCGTCATAACCTATTTTGACAATGGCAATGATCTATACAAGTTTATATTATTATAATTACATTATTTAAATGAATATAAAAAGCGGCAATCGCTTAGTAGTTTAGTATTAAAATACCCACTCTGAAAACAATTGAATTGCTTTAATAGTAAAAACGTTGTGTCAATTATAAACCTCAATCATTCTTAAATTATTATNAGTATCGTAAAAATTATGATTATAATAAATTTTATCCGAAAAAAAACGAAAAATCTATACTCTATACAAATAAATAAAACTGGAGTGTCTGTTTTTTATATTAAAGAAACCGCTTTTTACTAAATACATATGTATGTATACACGGTAGAAAAATTTTTGTTTCGGCTTATCTGTGGAGAGGCTAGACCGATTTTGTCGGGACTTCCACTGGCAGATAGCTGATGCAATAAGGAATAATTTTATTAAGACTAGCCTTGCCCTGAGGTGAAACCCACGGCTGTAAGAGTACGATAATAACCACGGGACTCAGCTAGTTTGGAACAAAAAGAACAATTTAGATCAAGGATTAAAGGTTAAGGCTATAATAAAAGCTTCCGTGTCATTTTGAAAACTTTGCTTAAAATTCTATATTTATGAACGTTCAATTGTACAGTTTTATTTTTAACTGGATATACTTTTGTTGAGCTTATATTATCAGAAATCACATATTTACACTAAGTATCTCTCTTGTTATTCCCACAGGAAATGTATTGATTTAATAGTACTACTTCTAGTGTGTGTAAATAAACTTACAGATTGATTGATTGCAAAAACCAATAGCAGAACTATATTTCGCCACATTTTGTCGTAATGTACACAACGATTCTTGGCACAATTTTTGTTTGTACTGAAGTAATTTTGTACGATATTAATATGCGAGAATTGAAGAGGCCGCTGATCTTTGACATTTATATCTTTTAGTTTCAAGATAAACTTATTTAAAAAAATAATAGAGGTACTCTTTTGTGGTTTTTTATAGAATATTACGTGGTATTTTAGAATTAAGATAAACGTCTGTCAAATAGCCAAGCTAGTTAGTTAAGCTACTTGTATTGTCATTCCAATGGGTCCAAAAACATCTTTAAGAGTTTCTGAATCTTTTGTTTGTGACTTTCATGTTTCCTTATTTTTATAGTCGCTGGATGGACTCTTAGCTAAATTTCTCAATAGATAGATGAAAAATGTTTTAGCTTTTATGTTTTACAATACAGCATTATATTTTGTTTATATGGAGAGCAATATCTTTTGGAATACCCAAAAAGGCCGCCGAGACAAAATGGCGGCTTATATGTTTCTGGACAACACGCAATATGGGTATCAAATGAAAGCGCTTAAAGTGATATTTAACTAGTAATAAAAGCTTGCTTCGAAATATAACCTTAATTAATGAATCACTTGTTTCAATTTCATTAGTACGCAAAATAAATTCTGAACTTTAGTACAAAACTGACGAACGGTTTTAAATAATACAACAAAGACCCTTTTTTTAATTCATCATGAAGACTTTATTCAATTTACTGAATAAGGGGTAACCGAACAGATTGGTTATCTGATGGTAAGCGACTGTGACCACCATTGAGTACCTGCAACTGAAGAGTGACCTTCTAAGGGCACTCCTCCATAAATCGTTGGATTCATTTTCCACACATTTTCATTTTTTAAGACAGCTCCAACAACTCACACGAAACAGACACAAAGAACACCCATATGAAGAACTACTATTTGAAAAGTATGTCTCATCGTTTTGTCTCATATGGGGATTTAAACTTAAAACACTCAATTTAGTAAAAAGCGCTGTCATGGTGATTGTTGAAGTGACTACGTCATCTATATAGCAAATTTCAGTAGGCTCATATGTGTAAAATCTTTCCGCGATCGACTTCAGACCGAAATTGGACCAGTCAAATTTGCCACTACTGTTAGCTTCATGTAATGTTGTTTTGCAACTTCGAAAGTAAAGTCCTATTTAGGTAATATTATATTGGAGTGATATTAATATATTATCATTGTAGCCATGACCTACTTTGATGCGGGCGTCTTATTTGTGATATAAGATATTACGATTTGCTTGAAGTAACTGCGAAATATTCGCTGTACCTGTTTGTAAAAATTGTAAGCGTATATGTCCATTGCTTTTTTAGGTAAATTTGTAGGAATCTTCACTATTTTTATCAGTTTTAAATTGGCAGTCACCCTGAGGTTGAATATTATGAGAAAACAGAGTAAGCAGATATTTCATCCTAACTTTTCGATTAGATCATTCTTCAAAGAAATATATTTTTTTCACGGGCGAGAAGCACCGCCATAATCATGCTCCGGACTGCTGTTAAGAATTTCTTGTAAGAAAAACCCAACAGCAGACCGACCCGGGAATTGAACCCGAGACCTCTTGATTGGCAGTTGCTTACGCTAGCCGATTGACCATCGAGGCAGTTATATACACATAAATACTATCTTAAATAATTAAAAACTATGGTAGTAGGACAAACGAATTGTAATAATAAATTGATACAACCATTATGTATTTAACATTCGATCAGTAATCGATAATAGTACTGATTATCGCGTGCTAACAATAATGAAGAAAGATTAATGACATTGTTATGAAATCCTATGTTTCTTTAGTTATTAACATATTTATGAGCGTTTACTGATTCAATTTTGCTGTCTGTAATGTTACGGTCCTTCAATGGTATCACTAAGTGATTTTTTTATAGTACGTCAATTTATGAAGCATTATAATAACATTAAATTTAGGTGGCAACAACTTGCATACTCTTTACATTTCATGCAATCTATTGTACTCGATTATAAGACTTTTAAAAAGAGTGGCCATGAGTTTCTTTGTCAGTATTCTTCTCATAAGGCTATACGCATTTTGGAAATTGAAAGTTATGGATCGAAACAGGCAGACAGTGGATTTAGGTGTTTTTGTCTAATTCACCTTGACAATACGGTACATCTATGGCATCTGTTTGTGTCGATCTTCGATTTTTATAAGTAGCTTCAATTTAACGTTCATAAATGTCACTTAATGTCTTAATTGAATAAATGATTTTGAATACGTAAATTTCATTCTGAACTTTGATTTTCCTTTTTAGGGATATATCCTGTGCCACCCAGAATCAAGAAAACAATTTTTAGATCAAATCAAAGGTGTTTTACCATATAAGATGTGTGGCGAAGTGGCGAGGAGATTGGTTTCACTACTGTTCCAATTTATACCACACATTGCTTGAATATTTCAGCTTTCTGCATTTCTTTGATATGGAACCATTCAGTAATCTAGATATGATAACGCTTGCGTTAATGTACTATATTAGTTTCGTAGTACATATAGTAGTTATGTATAAGAGTTGACTGTACGTATGACATAGTATTTTAAATGATAAAATTCGCCACGCCACTTTCTACTGCCTCAACTGTTGCAAGTTCAAATCAATTTTTTTTTTAATTAAGCTATTTTAAGTCTAGGTGCTCTTTGTGTCGTTTTGTGAATATTTATCAAGTCCCCCACAATACAGGATATATTTTTAGGGTGGTTTTCAAAACAGGGGTATCCAACTTCTCCTCATACCGTCATAAATTACTTTGGAACTTTCGGGATATTTTTTTTGCTCGATCTCAATGTTTTTAAATTCTACACGAACCGTCATAACCTATTTTGACAATGGCAATGATCTATACAAGTTTATATTATTATAATTACATTATTTAAATGAATATAAAAAGCGGCAATCGCTTAGTAGTTTAGTATTAAAATACTCACTCTGAAAACAATTGAATTGCTTTAATAGTAAAAACGTTGTGTCAATTATAAACCTCAATCATTCTAAAATTATTATTCTCTAATAACGCAATTAAATTGAAATTTTAAACTTAATTCTTATAAAGGCGACTAAAGAAGCTTTGCCTTAACGGTTGTTTTATTCAGCCAAGTTGCCAGTGTTTCGCATCGATTCACTTTCTATAATCGCTGACGTCTGTATTATTTGTATTACTGGTTATTATTTTGTTTTGAATACGTGATTAAGAATTAGGAGGCGTCACTGCCATAGGTAGGTTTAGGTCAGGTTTTCATTTGTTAGTTTTTTATTAACGTTTCTGTTTGTAGACAACGTAGCTAGAAGAGGCGGGTCGCCTGATGGAAACCACTGCACGTGAAGGCCTGCAAGTGAGGCGTTACAAGCACGTTGCCGATGTTTGATGAGGGTTTGAATGCCACCTAACAGCAAATGATATTTCATGTGTAGACTGGAAACAACCCGATGACGGCTTGTGTGAGATGGATCGCCCAAAAAGCTACTGAGCGAGGAGACCACTATGTGAACATTGACTTTAAACATCATATTTAAGAAGACCCAAGTCAGTACAACATCGACAGTTTCTAAGAGTTCATGATGGCCGTAGTCTCTTTCTTAAAAAAATTAAGTTTCTTAAAAACAAGCTTTTATTACCTACTTGTAAAAAAAATAACTTTTTGCTCTTTCATTTGGGATCCATCTGGTTTTCTATGTGCCTACAATATAAATGTTTTTGAAAAAAAACTACATTGCTATTTGACATTACAACGTTTTTTTATATATAGCTGCCAAAATAGCGCCGAGGTGCTCATAGCCCAGTTGTACTCGGTGATTAGAAACAATCACCGAGGATAAGCAACGACGGTAAGCAAGGTCAGTACTTGGATGGATGACCGCTGGTGGCATGTTACCATTAGCATCTCCATGATTCGGAGGTTACATTAAGCAGTCGGTCCCGGTTGTTATCATACGATAGCAGTCGTGAAGCTTAGTTGGAGGCCGTAATGGAGTTGTCTTACAAAATTACTGCCTGTACTATATGTACTAGTAAACTACTACAAATTTAACACGAAGCTTTAAAAACAGTACCTAAAAAGAAGATGTTTTAGTAATCTCTAACTCATATGGGATTAAAACACGGTATCAGCTATTAATTATTTAAGTTAGTTATTTTTGAAGTCAAAACATGAAATAAGATATTGTAATTACCTGAATATAATGATAATGAATATATTGAATAACCTGAATTATTTGGATGTCGGTATAATTCAAAGTGTTTTGGCTATACCAACATCAAAAAAGCTATAAAATTGTACACTTTAGCATATAATATTTAAATGTTATTTGATTAAATTAAGGCCTTATGGGACTGGCATACCCTAATAGGGTAAAAGTCCCTTAAAAATTAAGAAAAAAAAAGATATTGAAGCCGCATTGAATAGCTAGTTCTGGTACAAAACAGTTTGTATTTTTACTTAAAAAGTAAAACTACTAAGCCATGATTTAGACTTTAATTTATTTTAAAAAGTTGGTACCGATGCACGAGCACTGTTTAACTTTCATTTCAACAGTTTCTAATACCGTAGCCAATGAATTCCGCATATTGAAATGATCAGATAATTTGAATACAAAAGCAGACTTATCAATGTTTCTCCTCATTACTTATTCATTTACTGTGAATAAATGACACCGGAATAAACAGCGTCTAATAAATCGATCTCATTGAAGCGTTAATAACATGAAAAGTTTATTTCTAAGCCTGAAAGTTCGACGGTTCGAGTAAAATGAAAAAGTATTTTCGCTTAAATAATTAGTTCGGAGTCGTCTACAATGTCTTCAAACTCCTTTTAAAGGTATTCCTTCAACGAAACGCCATATTAAAAAAGCATATTGTCGTTGAGAGAATTTTTATGTTTCTATTTTGAAAGGCGCTAACGGTTTTAATTTTAAGAGGTTTTAGTTATGAACCTATAAATGTAACCTTGAGAATGTAAGTACTATAAAGTATGTGTTAAAATTGAACGGAATTTTCCTGCGTAGATTTAAATGATTTTTTAGTGTTCAATAGTAAATCCGTTCAGTAGTTCCCGTGTGAAAGAGTAACAAAGATTTATATATCCTCACAAACTTTTGCACTTATAATATAAGTACGATTTATTTAGAGGGATTTGTAAATGTTTTAAAGACTACACTACAGTCTATATGTCTGAGCATAAAAACAACAGAGTAAAGTCACAGAATGGCGTTTAAAAAAACTAATATTAAATTGATATCTGCAGGATCATGCATAACAAATTCTTGTATTATAAGGCTAAGAGCTATCGCCGTAATAGACTACCAATAAATCCAATGCATGCTGCAGCAGACAGTTCCATTAGCTTTTTGTGTCGCTGTGATCATTGCAGCTGAATTTTATAGCGAAGTGGGACTACATTCGTTCATTGCGTATTAGATATTCTTATGAAATCTTTAATAGCAATAATATTAAAAAAAAAACCTCCTACGCAAAAGCTTAATGAAGTAACAATACGCCAAAAATGCCTCACAACATTTTGTAAAAGAGCCGATACTCTTACACTGTTGAACCTATATCTGCCAACTATAGCTAAGAATCGCCGCAAGGAAACTGGCTTTCAAATGAAAAAACCGCATTGAATTCGGTTCATCCGTTTGAGAGCTACGATGCCACAGACACACACACATACAGACAGACATCGACGTTAAACTTGTAACCCCCTCTTTTTGCGTTGGGGGTTAAAATAGCCTAACATATCTTACACATGGCTGCTTACTAGCCACTCGACTATCTCAAAATAGTCGAGCCTAGTAAACCTATTTTTATATTTATAAACACTTTTTACTATCTCAATTTAGCTGCTTCGGTGGTGCAGTGGTAGCGTATGCGACTGCTGTGCTTGAGGTCTCGGATTCGATGCTCGGCTCGCACCAAATTTTAGTATGATCTGCAAATATTTGTTTCAGAGTTTGTGTGTTTTCTTTTTTTATGGAATAGCCGGCAAAAGTACAGACTTATCGCCTTATGGTGATCGATTACCGCTACCCATGGACGCCCGTAATACCAGAAGCGTCATAAGTGTATTACCGGCCTTTGGGGAATTGGGAGGAGGATGGACCGAGGGATATGGGCCTCCGGAATCCTCACTTACTCGGAGAAACGTAGCGCAGTAGGTGTTTCACACCGATTTTCATTGAGGCTGTGGTATCACTCCGGTCGAGTCGGCCGATGCCTTTCATATTTATAATATGTATTATATATAGTACCCATAATACAAGCTGTGCTTAATTTAGGCATTGTGTGTTAGATGTCCGAAACTATTTATTTATTTAATTACACTTAGACCCTTATCAGAATGATGGTGGTCTTCACGCTGTCATTGGTCTTAGCCTTTTCTTTTGTGTGAATAAAATTAATGTATACTTATTTATGAGTCTATTATTACATGTAGTTTCGCTGAAATAGCTTTTAACAGTAATTCCATTCTTTGGTTATTTCTTGTAAGCACACTTTGATAGATTTCTATCATTCATCTTTAAAAATAGCTTCAGCAAGAAATCAACAACGATAAGTGTTTCTGGAAAAATGAAAGCAAATATTGAAAACAGAATCCGTTTTGTCTGATTTATGAAAGAGAAATTTTTCGGTATCTAAGTCAATAACGAGAACTCTATATATATGACCTTTTGGAACTTACTTGTTCCAAAAGGCCATATTTCAAAGCAAAAAAGGCGTGAAGAAGTTAAAAGGACCAAGTGAGTGAACGATTCCGTTCAATACTATGGTACAAGGTACGAACGGAAGGCGGATAGGGAACATTTTGAAACCTATACTTTGATCGTCTGTCAGTCATGCTGTAGCAGAAACAAGCTGGTCAACCGCAATGATACTGAGGGCTACTGAAAAACCAGTGTTAAACGAGTCTGTCATTACTCTTCATTTGATGAGTGAGGTTACAAGAGTCTAAACTATTCTGCCCCCGGTCTTGGAGCTGAGATACTCGCATCGCATATGCAGCTTTAATCACTTTCCATTGAGTGACCCAGATAGATCAACGAATAGACCTATATCTTAAGAAAATGTTTAAAAAACTATACCCGACTTAGTTTTTTAATAAAAACACACTAAAACGAATCTATTGACACCTCATTCGTTAAAATCGGTTCAATAGTTTAGGCGCTACGGACGAATATATAAACATACATGGAGTGATAAAAATATATCCCTTTCCTTTTGACTTAGTCGTAGTTGTGTAAAAACATGCAAGACAATTGCACTAAATAGTGAATACAATAAATGATTCTAGTTATGATGTTCTCCTACGGCCACAGCGGCCAGTCTTAATGGAGACCAGCCAACTACACAGGAGATATATGTACACAGGTGCACTCTCTGTTCCCTCTCTCTCATGATCCGATGGGACGGTTAACCGACACGTTCAGGGACAGATCAGGCGCAGGACCGACAGTTTTACGTGCTCTCCGAGGCACGGGGGTTCTTATCCCAAGTTCCAAACTCCAAGCTGTTATTAAGTATTTATATAATCAGAAAAACTCAATAACACTTTTTGGCCCGACTCGGGATTTGAACCCGAGACCTCTTGTTATAAGCAGTACAGGAAATTATTTCAAGCACCTGAGTCAATAGTTACAATTAATTAATCCCGACGCAAAAAGAGAGGTGTTATATTTTAAGTTTAACGTCAATGTCTGTGTCTGTCTGTAACATCGTAGCTTTCAAACGGATATACCGATTTCGATGCCGTTTTTTCCATTTGAAAGCCAGTTTCCTTGCGGTGGTTCTTAGTTATGTTTGTTTAATATCAGTCTAGTAGTGTAAGAGAATCAGCTCTTTTCTAAAATGATGTAAGGCCTTTTTGGCGTATGATTACTCGATTTAGTGCTTGTGTAGGGGGGTTTTTACATTTTAAATTTTATATAGTTATGTTGCCGTGTCCTGTACACTTTCCTTACTCGGCCCACTTACCCCGCGATCATCGATCACACAAGTTCTTATTACATACGCTGCGAGTTTCATCCGTTTGTCAGAGGGTGCCATGTTAAATAACTTTAAAGAAATATGTTTCATACATACACTGAAATACACAGACATTTCACACTATTTCATAAAAAGATATGTTCACACAAAATATCTTGAAGCAACCTGAATACATTGAAAGTCGATCTATTTCTTTGTTTTTTGGTAAGTGTGAGATTTTTTTTTAATAGGCAAGGTAAATGCCATACATCATATAATTCCAGACTAACGAATGTAATATTAAGCAGATAGAAACTCAAGGAATTATTAGACAGTAAATCAGTTCTATCTCCTAATTCTTAGATCTTCTTAAGCGGCGATAATCATTATCATCAGAAAACAAGTCTGTCCGTATTCCACTATTAACAATCTATTTTTTACATATACAAAAACATAAGTACTTAAGCGCCATCTAGTAAATATAAGCAGAACCATGACGTATTTACTGATCCTATATCATACAATTGAAGTTCTTGCGGGCTTATACAAATTTTCAAGATCAACCGTCGATTCACTGTGAAAGATTACTCTGTCTATTCACTGGATTTTTTCTTTATGTTATAGAAATATTGACCGCCATTTTTACAGATATGTTACAAATCGTATTATATTGTCCAGAAGCAATGCAATATTTATTATCTGGCAAACCTTGTCCCACTCAGTTTCACTTACAGGAAAAATATAAAGGTGCTTGAGAGGCGGTGTAGCTAACGAACCATAAACGAATCCATTAAATGTGTCATTCATCATGTTACATATAGGAAATATACTTTGGTATCAAATAATATATCAGTATTTACTATTTTTCCGCCCGAGTAAAGAGCAAACATTTGTAGCAAAGAAGTATAGAATAGCGAGTATTATATATTATGAGTAATGTTTGTTATAACGAAGTGTTTGTTAAAGATCATTTGAAAAGCCAGATATTGCGATACACAGTAGTACTGGGCTGACGGGGAAGCAGTTAAACGTGAAAGAAATTCTAAATGTGAACCATTAAACAATATTAAGATCATGTTTATTTAATGTAAAAAGACAACGTAAGAAGTGAAATATATATACTTATGCCTGTATATATTATATAAAGGGGTAATATTAAACATATATTTTGCCAGTACTGTATTATAAACATAACCTTAGTCCCACTTACCTAGAACCTACTGCCGTCAACAAAGTGGGTACTTTAGGGTCTAAGTAGAAAAATTCGGTGTAAAGTCAAAGGAACGGTAAATGAGTTTAAGTATAAAAGAAATCTTTTATTATATAAAAGAAATCTTTTATTAAGAAATTATTTATGGGGAAGGGGTCTTGAAAGGTGGTAATAGATTTGTGATTATTAAGTTGCAGATATCTATAGGTGATCCATCTGGTTGTTTGATTCACACTCCAGTCAAATACAATTATTGATTTTTCGATGCGACAAAGGCATTATCTCAACTTTCAATGTAAAAAACGGTGTTCGAAGGAAATTGGGCAAGCGCCCCCTCGACTGAAGCACAATAAAATCATATTTACCAAGTCGTATGTCCTACTTATGTCGGTTCATTTCCCGGACGAAGCGGCCGTAAACCAACGGTGCGTTGCATCCGGAGGGTACTTTTGATTTAAAGCTTTCTACGAAAAACAAATAAGAATATCGAATATTATTAAAAGGACTTATAATTATTTCGAAAATATAGTACCAAACTAAGTAGAACTTGCATTGTGGATACTAGAAAGCTGATATGAATGTATATATGTATACTAAGAAATATACTACTTGTTCAATCACCGAGCTGGTTTCCTAAATTTGTTGGAGTCGGCTTTAGTCGACTACGTCACTTTTTTATGTAATAGTGGGCAAACGAGCATACGCATCACCCACCCGCATCACCGGAGGCGTGACAAGTGCGTAGCCGGCCTTTGGGGGATGGGGAGAGGGATGGGGGGAGGGGATGAGGTATGGGCCTCCAGTATCCTCACTCATGTGGTGAAATACAGTGCAAGTGCTGTTTCACACCGGTTTTCTATGATACCGTGGTATCACTCCATTCGTGCCGAAGCGTGGCTCTCCGACACTGCCGAAATTCGTTTTTTTACACGGATCAACTGCTACATAGGCCTACTATCCAAGAAATATGTGATTTAGAAGTTCTGTAGAAAAACTGTTGTTGGAATTTTCAGAGCTTTTTATTTAGATACTAGCTGACCATCAAAACTTCGTCTGCATTTGATTTCTATTTTCGAGTAATAGTAACAGTAACAGTGGTAGCGTATGCTACTGCGGACCTTGAGGTCTCGGGTTCGATTCCCGGGTCGGATCAAATGTTTGTATGTACTGTAAATATTTGTTTCGGAGTTTGCATGTTTTCTATGTAAATATAATATGAACGCACAAAAAGAGTATAAATGTATTTATATCAGTTCTCTAGTATCCAAAACACAAGCTCTGCTTCGGACCAGACGGGCTTGTGTGTTAGACGTCCGAAATATTAAAATATAAATATTTCGAAATATTCTAAAATATGTGATTTATGATGATTTGATGATTCTAAAATACAAAATAGGAAGATATATAAAGACAGAAAGAAATACATTTATTAGCACCCTAATTTATTCCTAACATTTTAGCTGTCTACCGGTGAAAATCCAGTCTAAATTGGCTCAATATAAAGATAGATAAAAATTTAAAATAGATTTTTTGATGTCAGGACCGTATACAATTTGAAAAGCATCTAGTGAAAAGCATTTAATTTAAAATTACAAACGGACACTTCAATTTGATTTAACTATTTTAACAAGTTATGTTATTTCATCCCATGGGGACAAGCATGGGATGAAATAACGTAGTGGGGACATACCTCTTACGACAATAAGAAGGAACTAAGGGAAAACAACAAACTACGAGGATAACAGCACTGTAAAGTGAAGCAAAATTTAAATCGAACCCTATACCACCCCAGCATGCTATAATACTCGTATTGAAAAGTTTTAGGGATACTTTTTAATACACAGCTTGTATTGAAAAGTATACCTAAATCTTTTCAATACAAGCTTTTATTTCGTTTCACATTCCCGACGTTTGTCTGTTATCAAATCTTGCAAGTTAAATTTGATCCACTTTTCGATTTCCAATTGAGCTGGAATTTGAAATGTCCCTTTAGTTCTTATGACAATGCAATTATATACAATCGATCTTATTGGCCGCCGTTACAAAATGGCAGCTTACATATTTTTGAACAACCTATCCATATCGAATGAAAATGCTTAAAAAAAATTTTTAACAAGTAAAAAAACCTTGTTTTAAAAAACCTTTTTAAACAGATCACTTGTTATAGACTTGTAAGTGAATCTGTCTATCTATTAGGCTTTAACAGCTTAACCGCTGCCGGTGCAGCAGCGGGCTGAGATGCATTGATCCATGAAGAATCACATGGGTTAATTTTTACCGCGATAACCAACATACACACATAAATGTAAAAAAGAAAAAATATTTAAAAAACATACACGTGGGTGGAACCACCTGCAAAAGCTGCTAGTTTTGTAATAGGAAATATGCTTAACATTTTAATTTCTTATAAATATATTTTTTAAGATTCTTTAATGTCTTTACAATATTCTTTAAAGGTATTTTTTTTATTGCGTGATTACCTAAATCTAGAAAGTATCAAGTAAAAAGTGAAAATTAACGGAAGGAAATTTAAACTTACAAAATGAAAACTATTGGTCGAAATGAAATGTGACGTCGATAGTCACTTCATCAAAATTATCAGTCGAAATCAAAACTGTGTTAGTAGTGTTTGTGAGAAAAATTACCTTCTTTCATGACTTTTATAGCAATTAAACATGTAAATAAGTATAAAGTAAGTGAAACACTGAATACTAAGAAACACAAAATGACAATGACGTCATTGGTTGTGTCCAAAGCGCGCGAAAAATGGCAGCGTTTGTATATTCTAAATTATGTCAATTTTGTAAATTTTACTTTGAAAATTAGTTTGGCTATTTTCTGGTCTATTTATATTTTTTTCTATGTTATAGAGACTTATACAATCAAATTAAGAATTAAAAAAAAACATGCATGTTCCCTATTGCAGTCCCACTTACGCAGGTAAGAGTATTGCTATTAGTTTCAACTGGGCGCTTTAAATTTTAGATGGAATTCTGACTTCTGGTACAGAGACAGTGAGTGAAACCGAAAATACCACCTCACATCACTACCAAAAGTAGTAAGATTTGATATGTAAAGTCTAAACTTATTTCATCCCACCCATTGTGAAACAATTTCGCACTTTATCGAATCCTCCCTTACATGTTACGTAATTTAAGTATGTTCTTCTATCACGAGTACCTATGACATTTAAGACGACCTGAAGTATCATTTTCTCTTAAATATGGACACCCATCTACTGATAGACTACCGAACAAACAATACAAATCCATATCAATAATATAAACTCGAAAGTAAGTATATCTGCCCGGTAACGCTTTTACGGCTAAACCACTGAACCAAATTAGATTTATTTCGATATAGAGATAGATTGGACCTTGGAGAAGGATATAGTATTCCTTATTTTTGTTACCATAACCGACATATACGCGAGTGGAATAGCGGGCCGTCAATTGGTACTCAATAATGTATCACAGTAGATCATCACACACTATGTGTATGATGAGTATCGAAGCTTAAGCCATAAAATCAAAGAGGTTGTTATGAAAGGATATTGACATATAGCGGTTGGAGTGCGATAGCTTTCAAAGCTTTGTGGGAGTGCATCAAACGAGCGCACTATTTCCGTTTCCGGTCGACTAGGTTTATCTGAACGGACTTCATTGCAATGGCTTTCAAAGGGCGTAGATCTATTGCAGAGTACTCTAAAGCAAATATATTTGAATTGAATAAATAAATGTAGATAAAGTTACTTGTTACTCTTTAAGTGACACGATTTGCATATTTTGTCCCTGAAGGGATAGAGAAATGTCTATTTTAACACTCAAATCTTTTATTTTTATAATAGGAGGCAAATGAGCAACCATATCGCCTGATGGTAAGCGATAAGCGCCGCCCATGGACACTCGCAACACCAAAAAGTACACTAGTGCGTTTCCAACCTTTGGGGGATGGGGAAGGGATTGGCGTATGGGTCTCCGGTATTCTCACTAACTCGGTAAAACACAGCGCAGGCGCTGTGTCACACTGGTTTTCTGTGTGGCCGTATCACTACGGTCCAGCTGGCCCACGCATACCAAAGCGTGGCTCTCCCACGGTAAAAACATTTTGCCTACTATCACTATACTATTTAAAAACTAATTTATACATTTAAATATAAATGAGTCTCCT